>JAECUM010052939.1:0-10000 GCA_016617855.1 Megalonaias nervosa
GCATAATTATGTAAGTACATGTACATCAAAAGCCAAGTTGCATATTGTTATGACGTTCATTTCTCAGTGTGTTACATTTCTCTGAAATAAAAAATATGGTAAAGGAAATTAAAAATAGTTCTACATCACAAACCTTTAGCAAACTGTTTGGAAGACTTCATTTTAATACAAAGAGTGCTATCAATCCATAGTTCAGAATTTTCAGTTTTTGAGGTCGTTGTGAAAAGTGGGTTTTAAACAATAACTGTTTCACTAGAGTGAGTCCCTTATCCAGACCGTTCACTTTGGTCAAGAAAGATATGTCTAGGCACCAGGGTCTAACAATTAATTGTCATGATATAACTAACAAAAATAATATTGCATGGGCTGATGAACATTAAGTCTAGATTAAGATGGCCTAATTTGACAAAAATTACAATTCACTGGGACCCATTGATCAATATTAATCAGAAGCAACTATGATGCAATAATGCCTACATGCAGGACTGTTAAACATTGTATGGACATATAAAGATCTTTTCATGGTACTCTTATTTGAAACAAGAGCAGAACTGGTTTTCTTCAGAGCTTTTTCACGACAAAATTCGAATAAATCCTCAGCATGTTAAGTTTTGTTGTGCCTTGTTTTCTCTTATTTTTCAAATATGACACTAACAATAAAACTTAGAAAAGTTTAGTCTGTTATTTTCGCTTAATTCTACACCAAATTAAATACAAAAGGAATCATTTTTATCAGTTTTTTTTCCATTTTGTTTGCCTTTCACATTAATGGTTTTGAGTATTAGCTAATGTTTTACATACTTCATTTGCCGTGTCAGTAATTATCAATTTTTTAATTCCTAGTCTGTGACAACTTCCGTTGGGGACAGAATTGTAGCAACGATTGCAACTGTGGGGTCGGATCTAGGTCATGTGACCCTGTCAATGGATGTACATGTAACAGTGGATGGGTTGGTGTGCGATGTGACATTGACATAAATGAATGTGTTTCTAATCCTTGCACTGGCTTGAATACCATCTGCATAAACATAAATGGGGGCTACCAGTGTCAGTGTAAAATAGGATATACAAATTCCACAGGAGGCTGCATAGGTAGGTTAAGAAATAGACTCTTCATCGGCCTTCACCTTCCTTATTTTGATTGCAAAGCAAACGTTTGTCTTTCTATATATTTGATTGTATTTTGATCTGTCCAGCTGTCTGGCATTACTAATTATGTTTGGGCAATGTGTTCAGCTCAGTCTGATAGAGATCTATATTGAAAGAGACATTTAATTTCATACCCATATGGATCACGTGTGTAAAATGTTTCAGAAAAAAAGACATCACTTCAACAAATATTCCTTTTTAAAGATTTTACAGTTTGCATATTTGCTTTGATAGTATTGTCTACAGTCCTGAAAACTGTTATTTAAATGTATATAAGCAATACACTCTCATGAGAAAAATGCAAAATTTATCTGATCTCTACTTCATAATGTATTACCTTTTCTTTCCTTAATTTCTAGTTCAATAAGAAACTGTCACAATACATTCCAATCCTGTTATACTGCCATTGATTGTTATTGTTTTAGATTTAACTTTGGCAGTCATCGTATATCCCAACAGAGTTAGCGTTAGTACATGCATCGTATCTCATAACGATCATGCACAAGTAGTATATAGTGGGAATTGTCAGACACACTCACCCCTGCAACTCACAACTGATCAGATTAATCATTTTGTCTCTCATAACATCATGAGTTGTACCATGGTTATATCTCAAAGAATACAGTTTCAGTAAGACGTAAGTATTTATCAACTATTAGTCAGTTTTCGCACTTGACATCGAATATCGGAGTTTAATAAGCAAGTTTAATTTTTTTTTTATAATTATAGGCAATCATTGTTAGTTACTTAGAGGAGAACACTTGTAGACTCTCTCCCAGTTACGGATATGTTGTATTCTTTGTTCTGTAACCTATTTCAGTATATATAAACGTTTTTGAGTACCAGATTTTGTATATACAGTCTTCATCAAATTTCTGTTACTTCTACCTTTTTCACTTACCTAATGGCATCGTGGCAACATTTGCTTCTGTGTGTGTGTGTGTGTGTGTGTGTGTGTGTGTGTGTGTGTGTGTGTGTGTGTGTGTGTGTGTGTGTGTGTGTGTGTGTGTGTGTGTGTGTGTGTGTGTGTGTGTGTCTCAGTGTGCATGTCCAGAATCGTGATTAACTGCAATATCAATGGTCTTGATTTCCTTTAATTTTGATGTCATTTCATTCCACCTTTCAAATTGGGAAAATAGTTTCGTATTCACTTGTGTGACATAAGTAAACGTCATCAGGTTTGAAGTTTACGGACGATTATCAAAGCTCAGATGTGACCTTGGGTTGCTGGTAATAGGCAGCTTCCTGATGTTCAGTTTTCACGTGTATCCTTATTTTGGTCAATAGGACGCTCACGTCATGTGTATAACTATATTTATATTTGTATGTGTATCCCACGATGTATTATCATATTATGTATACAATTTTCTATTCAGATATCGATGAATGTGCTGACATTAGACTCAATGACTGCGACCAAATTTGTATCAATACAGCAGGAAATTACAGATGCAGCTGTGAGCCCGGATTTCTTTTACGAAGTGGACAAATCTGCATAGGTAACATTTTCATGCATATATTCAATTGGTTAAATCATTGGTTTTTAGGATAACCATGAACATATGTTTAATGTTAAACTTGATCATTGGTGTGGGCAAACATCAAGCATAGCTGTAATACCACTACCTACGCATTGGTGGAATAAATATCAATTGTGTCTATCCATCTGCTTGCTCGCCCAAAATTTAATACAGCACGTGTTCATGGTCGTGTGACAAAGTCGCGCGTTGTTTGATGAAATGTATCAACAAGTCATTTTGCATCCGTAATGATTGCTTGAGGTACTGGCTTCTTTGTCGTGCAGCTATGCAAGACGTGATCTCTTTAGCACAACTGTTCCTGCAATGTACGATACTATGTGTATATTATGGTCATCGCCTGACGATATGCATGTGGATAAATAGGTGTTGGATGTGGGAGAGGTGGCTGCACTTTTATCTTAGCTTAGTAGTTTAATATACATGTACAGTGCAATCTCTCAAAAAAACTATGCATCATTACACTGAAATCCTCTTGAAGCCGAAACATATGTCGGCCCCGAGTCATTCTTTGTTTAACTTTTATATGTGCTATTCAGCAACTCTTAACTCGACTATTCTGGCAAAATAACCATATACTATGTTCCGTATATTTCAATGTTACACTGAATGGAGCCCAATATAGCCAAACTTAAACCGTGGACCAGGTAGCTGCCATATACAAGCTATGAAGTCCGCCATTAGTGTGTAAATAGCCTATCACCAGACATGAAGGAAACCAAAACCCTACATATTAATTAGCACAAATGGAGTGCAATGTATGCCAGTGGCTAAACAACATTCTTAATACATGGTTGAAACAACTTTAAATTAAATTCGTTAAAATATAACCATAACGATTTTGCAAATCAAAAGACGTTTATATTTTTTTTGCCGATCATCTGTATTCAATACTATGTACCTAAACAATCTTCATTCTGGTTTTTGAACTCAAAAAAATTCTTGAACCCCCATGTTTCAACGACAATGTCCTACAAGCAAAATTTTATTCACTTAGCTCATTTTCAAATATACAATCCTACCTAAGAAACAAAATTAGTGCAAATATGTTTAGTGTTAATGCCATTAAACAAAGTCATCATATTAATAAAACCTAAAGGCAATATACTCATTATAATATAGTTAATGGTACATAACTTTTTCCATCTCGTTGTAGCTGAAACGCTAAAGCCTCAGCAAAATGAAAACCTGTCAAAGTCAAAACTTTTAATTGGTTGCAGAGGATGTTAGTCTTCAGCGGTATGCCACATCACGACATTGATAGAGGCATAACGTATTACCTGTCTATTCGTATATGTCTCTGTCACATTTTGTTAAGTATTGCATTTGGGTCATTTGAGGCAATCTCGTGGACCATTATGTTTCAGGAACAAACCTCTCTCTCAGCAGGCTCCGTGATATATAATTGATAGGATGCTGTATATATCGCAGGTCGTAAAAGATGACCAATGGAAAGAAGAGTTTCTTAGCTAACGGGCTAGACTCATGAAGGGAGTGAATTTGAATCCTATGATTTAATCACCCTGGGTTGGATAATATGGCCTGTCCGTAGTCAAGACAGTTAATTACAATTGCCTCCTCAGTAAATAACGTTTTGCTGTGCCATATAACAACAAACCAGACCAAACCA
Source organism: Megalonaias nervosa (assembly GCA_016617855.1). Lineage (NCBI taxonomy): Eukaryota > Metazoa > Mollusca > Bivalvia > Unionida > Unionidae > Megalonaias > Megalonaias nervosa. Next base: position 4,318 of record JAECUM010052939.1, read on the forward strand.
TGGCTGCATGTTGTTACGTATATGTAATTAAATTGCTTGTGTGTTAGTTTTAAAATTCAAATTTTTATTTTATTTCTGTTTCATTACATTTTATTGTCATGAATATTTCCATGGGATTCGAAATTCTTTTTCAGTAATTCGATATTTTCTTTTAGAAAATGTTGTTTATCTAAGACGTAAAACGTGTTACATGAGAATTATTTTTAGTTAACCTAGTTCGTCTTGGGTTGGGAAGTTCGTAAACAGGAAGTTAAAATGATTGGTCAGTATCAAGGCCATACTTTGCTTGCATGATCACCATGTGCAAACAACGTTTTCTTATTATTGGTTCTTAATTGGGTCTACACTGGTGTACCTGATAAATGTCTTGTAGTAAGAGACCACATGACCCATCTCGCGAGACTGAGCCTTCCATATTTGCATGTCGTCGAGATTCAAACTTGGATTCTAATAAAGCTATTTAATGATAGGACTTGTGTTTATCATTCTTAGGATTAAATTTTAGATTATATTCACAAACCGTAAGTCCTATTTTCCAATTTTACATTGTTTTCTAGGGAAATAAATTATTTTGTTAAAATATACAAAGCTTGTTGACTTTCACTCTTTTCTCTGTTACTGAGTACGAGCCCTTGTCACGTAACAAAGAAAATTGGGGGCTTGTCCGGGATATATGAATTTTGGTTAAATATTTCAGAAAATTGTTTTTTGAAATTTAAATTCCCCTAGTCTCTAAATTCCAAGTACTATTTTACATTTTTATTTGAAATCTTAAGTGAAAACAACAGGCTTTCATTCACAATGTCATCAAAAGTGGAAATATTTCTTTCTAATCCAACTCAGGAGCAGTCGGATAGTCTGAAAAAAAGATGAGTTGCTTGAACTTGCCAGAAAGTACGATCTTTCTGAAGCAAAATCTTCCTTAATGAAACAAGAAATTAAAAATATTTTGATACAATATTTGGTGGGGAAAAATATTTTTGATAAAAGTGTTTTGGCATCAGTCAGTAAGTCTATGACAGACACTGACATTGACGTAAGTCGGTATCAGACTCTGACATAAAATTAATGGAATTAATAATGAAATATAAGATGGAAGTAGACTTGGAGAACCTCGAGCTTCAGAAAGAAGAAAAAGAGAAACAAATGCAGTTGCAATTAGAAGAAAAGCAATTGCAACTGCAATTTGAAAAAGAGGAGAGAGAGACAGGAGAGGGAGAAAGATAAACAATTACAATTTGAGAAAGAGGAGAGAGGGAGACAGATGCAATTACAAAGAGAGAAGGACGAAAGGGATTTTCAAATTAGAATGAAATAATTTGAGCTGGCAAGTGAAAAGCACATTTCCACTTCACATACAAATTCAAGTTTTGACATTGCAAAAAATATCAGGTTAGTTCGTCCTTTTAGCGAAAGGGAAGTAGACAAATATTTTATTTATTTTGAAAAAGTTGCTGAAAATTTGAAATGGACAAGGGAGCATCGGACTCAATTATTGCAATGTGTACTTTTCGGCAAAGCCCGAAATATCTATGCATCCCTGTCAGTACAACAGAGTTCTGGTTATGATTTGATTAAGGAGTGCATTTTAAAGGGTTATGCGTTAGTCCCTGAGGCTTATCGGCAAAAATTCAGAAACTATTAAAAAGAAACTGGACAGACTTATGTTGAATTTGCTAGAGAAAAAGAACAGCTATTTGAGAGATGGTGCTTAGCCCAGAAAGTTGAACATGATTATGAAAATATCAAACAACTTGTGTTACTTGAAGAGTTTAAGAATTTTGTCCCTAGTGACATTAAGAATCATCTTCAAGAGCACGAGACTGAAACCTTGGAAAATGCTGCTCTTGCTCCTGATAAGTACTCCTTAACTCATAAAGTTCCTGTTGTAAGCATAACTTTCACTCAGCAGTCTACTGGTAGAAAGGTATTTCAGCCTAACACGACTCCACCTAAAATTCATTCTGGCACAACTTCTAAAAATCAAGCTTCTGATAAACTTGATTCAAAATCCTTGTCTCTGCCTACGTGTACCTATTCCAAGAAAAAAGGACACGTCATTTCTGTTTGCTTCAAGTTGAAATATAGGCATCAGAATCAATATAGACCTATTCCAAATGCTCTCATTTCTAAGATGTCAAGGGCAGGGTCATGTATTGAAAGCAATACATTTGTTGGGTCTAATAAACCCCAGTCTGATCTTATTATGGCGAATTATGAACCATTCATGTCGAAAGGTTCTCTATCACTCTTGGGTGATTCGGCCAATCCTATCACTATTAAAATTTTAATGGATACAGGAGCTTCTCAGAGACTTTTAGTGTCAGGTATTTTGCCTTTTTCTGAGAAGTCCTGTTCTAATGAGAGTGTTCTCATTCAGGGAGTAGAGTGCGGCTTTGTTAATGTTCCTCTCCATTCTGTAAATTTGTCATCAGACTTAGTTTCGGGACCTGTGATAGTCAGAATAGTGTCTAATTTACCCGTTGAGGGCATTCATTTGTTGCTAGGCAACGACCTAGCTGGAGACAAGGTTGTGGTTAATCCACTTGTAACTGACAAGCCTTCTTTGGATCAGAAAGTTGATCCTATTGAAAAACAATACCCTGAGTTACTAGAGCTATGTCAAAGAAAGCTCTTGAGAATGATTTTGATAAGGAAAATACTCCTTTAGCTGACACATGTATTGGTCAGGCTTTTGACGAGGTCACTTTCATTTCTAATTTGGATCAATCGAAAGGTATTGATCACAGTGATCCTCTTTTAAATACTCATTCTCTTTTATCTAATCAGGGTAATAAACGACAATCACTTGTCGTAGAACAGGAGAAAGATCCTGAGATTTCCGGTTTGTTTCAGAGGGCTATTAGTGAAACTGAAGCCACTGAAGTACCTGTCTGTTATTTCATTAAAAATGGAATTCGTATGAGAAAATGGAGACCTACCGAGGTACCTGCTAATGACGAGTGGTCAGTGAAGCATCAGATTGTAGTTCCAAAATCTTACAGACAGGAAATACTTAGTTTGGCCCTTGAAACTCCTCTGGCTGGTCATTTAGGGATATATAAAACTTATAACAAGATCTTGACTCACTTTTACTGGCCAAAAATTAAAAGTGATGTTTGTAAATTTTTATAGATCTTGTCATACTTGTCAAATGGTAGAAAAAACCCATTCAGAAGATACCTAAGGCTCATCTGCAACCAATTCCTGCATTTGACGAACCATTTAGCAGAATTATGGTAGATTGTATTGTTCCCTTACCTAAGACCAAGTCAGGCAAGCAATATTTGTTGACCATTATGTGTGCGTCAGCAAGATTTCCAGAGGCAATTCCTTTGAGGAATATTATAGTAAAAGCTTTGATAAAGCTTTTTCCTCAGTTTGACCTTCCCCAATCTATCCAATCAGGTCAAAGGTCAAATTTCATGCCTGGACTAATCCAGATTGTTATGCTTGAATTTGGCACACCGCAATTCAAGTCAAAAGTGAAACTATGGTTTCACAAAACTTTACTTGAGAGAACATTTGAGTCTTGTAATAGAATTCATTCTCTCTTGCTCATTCTTCAAAATTTTCTTCAATTTAGATTTTACGGCCCTTATAAAGTAAAGAAGAAAATGAATGAGTTAAGTTATAATTATAGTACTCTTGTCTAAATAAATTAATGGAGGACTAGTATATTGAAAGAGATAGCCAAGTAAATCATGCCATTAATTTAGTTGTACCTGTCCCACCGACTGAGGATTTAAGTGAAGAAATTCAATTGGATACCGTTGATCTTGGAGCAACAAATCGTCGGAATTCGGAAATTATGAAAGATCTAGACCAGAAACTTTTACATTTACAACAACAAGAAAGAAATGACTTAAACAGTTATTATTCGAATATGAGCACTTGTTTCCGGATATTCCTACGAGGACAAACAATATTTTTCATGACGTTGAAATTGTAGATTCAAAACCTGTGAAACAACACCCATACAGGATGAACCCTCTCAAACAGGAATACTTGAAAAAGGAAATTCAGTATTTGCTGGAGAACGAACAATTTCATAGAGCCCAGTAAAAGTGATTGGAGTTCACCATGCATACTTGTTCCAAAACCGGATAAGACTTTCCGTATGTGCACTGATTACAGGAAGGTGAACAGTGTGACAAAAACAGATTCATTTCCATTACCAATAATCGATGATTGTGTTGATAAAATTGGAAATGCCAAGTACGTCACCAATTTTGACCTTTTGAAAGAATTTTGGCAAATTCCACTTACGGAAAGAGCGAAAGAAATTTCGGCATTTGTGACTCCAAATGGACTCTGTCAATATAAAGTAATGCCTTTTGGGATGAAGGGTTCCCCAAGTACGTTTCAACACTTGATGAATATGATTACCTCTGGTCTAGATAATTGTGATGCTTATATTGATGATGTCATCATCTACAATGACACCTCGAAAGAACATCTAGCCACGATTCGGAAATTCATTTAAAGACGCACTGATGCTAATTTGACAATGAATTTATCTAAAAGTGAGTTCTGCCGTGCATGTGTAACTTTTCTAGGACATATTGTGGGACATGGTTAAGTTAAACCTATGGATGCTAAGGTTAAAGCTATCTCTGATTTTCCTGTGCCTGTCAGTAAAAAGCAATTAATGCAATTTTTGGGTGTGGTCGGATACTATCGAAAGTTTTGTTCCAATTTTTCCAATATTGCTGAACCCCTGACAAATTTGTTAAGTAAGAGAAATAAGTTTCCTTGGACCGAAAAATGTCAGGAAGCTTTTGACAGATTAAAAGCCATACTCAAAAGTGCACCAGTTCTAACAGCTCCTTCTCCGGTTGTTGTGTATAGTGATAACAACCCCCTTACTTTCATCGACAAGATGAAAAATAAAAATCAAAAGATTTATAAGGTGAAGTTTGTTTTTGCAATCGTTTAATCTCAACATCAGGCGCATCAAAGGAAAAGACAATTTGATTGCAGATGCACTTTCCCATGTATAGAAATATTATTTCATATACACTTTATATAATTCATAAGAATTTTGTTATGTAATTTTGTTTACGTCATGTATAATTTACATATGGTAAAAAGAAAGCTTTATTATATAAATCTTTCTTTTTTCTTTATGGGGGAAGTGTTACGTATATGTAATTAAATTGCTTGTGTGTTAGTTTTAAAATTCAATTTTATTTTATTTCTGTTTCATTACATTTTATTGTCATGAATATTTCCATGGGATTCGAAATTCTTTTTCAGTAATTCGATATTTTCGTTTAGTATATGTTGTTTATGTAAGACGTAAAACGTGTTACATGAGAATTATTTTTAGTTAACCTAGTTCGTCTTGGGTTGGGAAGTTCGTAAACAGGAAGTTAAAATGATTGGTCAGTATCAAGGCCATACTTTGCTTGCATGATCACCATGTGTAAACAAAGTTTTCTTATTACTGGTGTCACAGAATAAGGCGAGAAATAACTCGGTTTTGCCTTAGATCTATCTTTGACCATTATTCGTTGTGCATGCGTACAACGTTACCTGGGGTGAATAATTGTTTCTCCTGGTAAGCGACTGTATAAGCATGTATCTCGTCGGAATCTACATGCGACGAGAGTCACGAAAAGCATGAGTATTTTACCCTGACTATTATTCACTCTCCTATGGATTTAACCTTGATTCTATT
>JAECUM010052940.1:0-48620 GCA_016617855.1 Megalonaias nervosa
TATATATATATTCTGTCTAGGCTGACCTTAATGAATGATAAGATTGTCTATGCGATCATTACCAAACTATGCTAAATCACTAATAATTTCAGGAAAATTGAATAAACAAAGTGAGTGCATGAAGAAATCTCATGGTCTGGGAATCTCTCATATACCCTTGCATGAATAATCAGTACACACTGTTCTGCTTTAGCGGGCAAGTCATTGCACTTCATTTCTATCCCTTTGAAGTTACAATTCTCACATGTGACTATTAAAATCACATTACAGAAGGACTCAAAATGGGGTGTAACTTCAAGGTATTCAGCTTTCACAGATGTAAAAAATCCATTAACATGTTATTTCATATATATATATATATATATATATATATATATATATATATATATATATATATATATATATATATATATATATATATATATACGTGTAGGCTCATACAAAAGTAACAAAAGAAAAGAGTGAAGCCAACAAGCTTTGTATATTTTAAGAAAATAATTTATTTCCCTAGAAAACAATGTAAAAATGGAAATAGGACTTACGGTTTGTGAATATAATCCAAAATTTAATCCTAGGATTGAAAAATATAAGTCCTATCATCAAACAGTTCTAATTGAATCCAGGTTCAAATCTCGATGAAATTCCAATATGGAAGGTGATGATGTCAGATGAGGTCATTGTACTAATGGCAACAATTCCTCATTGAAACACAATTTATAATGTTCTGTTTAGAATTCCAGAATAAATTTCCACTGAATTTCTTTGTCCCAGAACTTCTATAAATATGAAGCACTTGTATAGTTTTCTAGAGAATGAATTATTAAATTCCAAAAGATAAATGAACTTCAAAACAATCTGACATCAACAATTGAAACACCTTGTACCTTCAAGGTGTAAAGATACGACTGCCCAGATTTAGTAGAAGATGACTGTTTTAAGCCTTGATCTTAGATCACATGGTTGCTCATGTGACAGGCTATGTGATTTCTAATTTGAACATTGCATTTAAAAAAATGATAATTTGCATGCAAGCATTAAAAGACTTTGCGAATCTTACTATAAGATTCAATTAAAAAAATTATTTACAAATTAGAGCCATCATGCAATCAGAAAATGACCTTGGTAATAGCCAATCATTTTATCTTGATGTTTACAAGATCTATGAACCAGAGTGAGCTAAAAATAATGCTGAAGAATAGTTATAATCTAATCGGGTCAAGCCAGTTTTCCGAAAAGAGACTCAAATCCAATGAAAATATCATTACAACAAAATGTAATGAAACAAAAATAAAATAAAAAAGAATTTTAAAACTAACACACAAGCAATTTAATTACATATACATAACAATATATATATATATATATATCTATACTAATAAAAAAAAATCACATTCATTATATGATGGACCATGCATGTGTTACCTGATAGACCATGCCTGTGTTATATGATGGACCATGCCTGCATTATGGACCGTGCATGTGTTATAAGGTGGATCATGCCTAAGTTAAATGAGGGACCATGCATGCATTACGTGATTTGACCATGCATGTGTTGTATGATGGACCATGTCTGCATTAGATGATGGACCATGCATGTGATATAGGTTGGACATTGTGTGATATGATGGACCATGCCTGTATTATATGATGGATTATGCACAGTTATATGATGGACCATGCCTGCATTATATGATGGACCATGCTATTACTAGGTGCTGTATACTGAGGGACCATGTATTTTTAACCAGAATCCTGAGGACTATGATTTATCAGATTGCAGTAGGAATATACTATTCTTTTCTTATTTGTTCTCCAATGTTAAATTACATGTATATGAATTTAAACAATACATTTTTTAATCATTTGATCTAATGAAGCTTAAAGAGATACCTTTGACAGTAAGCCTGTCTGATGTGTTTTGATTATATTGGAAATAAATTTAATGTTTGTTTTGTATATTTTTTAAATATTATTTAGAGTCAGCTAATAAATACACTTGTCCCTCAGAATAATGATCTTATGGGGAGCCATACAAGTGTACAGGGGGATGCATTATAAGGAAAAATATAATTCATCCAGTACAATGGGATCCATACTTGACACATGTTATAATAGGGATTTTGTGTTAAAACAGGGATTGTGTTATACCAAGAATCATGTTGTATTAGGAACCATGTTATATTAAGGATTGTGTTATACCAAGGGCCATGCTATATCAGGGATTGTGTTATACCAATGACCATGTTATATCATGAACTGTGTTAAATAAGGAACCATGTAATACAGAGACAATTGATAGTGAGAGACTACTGTAATTATAATTAATGTAATACTCTTTTTCAGAATAAACTCTGAAGAGCATTGAAATTATAAATCATCAGAGATTTTGTTTGTATTGTAAATTTTGGATGTTTATTTGATTTGTTTTTCAGTATCATTACAAGTTTACTGAGGTTCAGCAGTTACTGACTTTGAGCAAGGAAACAGTACAGTATGTTCAAGACACCAAAACCAAAGATCTTTTGACTCAGCCACAGTATTGTCTGTCTCTTGCCTTTCTGAGAAAGGTAAAGTGTGCAAAAACTTCTCAATTTAAATTGTCTAAGTCATTGATGATGCCACAGTATTATGTCATCATGACATTGTCACAAAGAATAACAGTTTAGTACAGATTGGCCTAAAGAACGTGGAATCTTCTGCTGAAAGCTTAAGAGATCAAAGTACATCACTCCCTCGATAACTTGTGCACAACGGAGTCCACAAACATAGACCACGCTGTAAGCGATGGCTTGATTTACCAAGGACCCGCCAAAAATTGAAAAAAAATCGCTTGGACATCGAGAAAACAGTGGGGGAGGGGGTGTCGGGGTTAGGGAACTTCGCTGTTTAATGACTGAATCCTCATTTTACATTCACGTCGATAATAACTTATAATAACGCACTTTTTCTAATGAAGTTGTTCGTTATTCTGTTTAAATAACATTTATTTTTAAAATGTCCAACATCTGAAAGATCGTTCCAACTGGTTTCAACAAACATTACGTTTACACGAAAACATGTGTGTAATACGTCACTGCTTTTGTTTTCTTGATGAGTCTGGCATTGTATCCTGCCAAATTGGGAGTGAAAAGAGCAGGGAACTAGACTAACTGTTGATACACCACCAAACAAGATTCCTTTTGTTCAAAAAGCAAGCGAAATTTTCGTGAGACAATCGTCTACATCGAATCTCAATTTTTGTGCTGTTCAATTAGTACAGTATTGATATCGTGATTTCATTGGAAGTAATAATGAAACTTTTTATCATTCTTGAGGATATCTCAAAGTGCCAGTTCAAGAATTCTCTGAAACTCGCTTGCCCACAATGGTCCGTATCTGTGAAACAAAGCTCTTTATTTTACGAAGTATAGTATTCTTTTCATTTGGTTGCCGTGCTATCTTTGATCACAGTTACCAGTGAGTCTGTTAATTTAAGGTAGTTTATGTTACATACACAATAACATTTATAATGGTGTTCAATTAATCAACTGAAGTGAGTTCACCCGACATACGACCGGGGCAGCTAGATTTTAAGTTGGTAGGATTTTTGTGCCTTTTAACTTTTCTTTTATTTCACCTCCATTATTTGATTCAAAAGACATAATTAACGTGATAATACAAAGGAGGCCAGCTTTTAATTTAGTGCAACAATGCCACAAATACTTCTGCAAGTCAGTTATCAAAACACGTTCGGCACCTAAATAGGTTCTCAGAGAAATGCTCACGGACATAGCTGTTACAGTAGATTGACACATTTTACGTTTAATTACAAGAGAACACATTGCATTTATGATGATTACACTTAAAAGGAACTAGAAGATAGAACTAGAACACAAATTTCATTTGATAAAAAAATTATTTAATTTGTATTTATTTATCAAAGTACTGCCTCCATTCGGCGTAAGTGACATTTTCATTGATCGAAATTTCCTTACATATCGTTAATTGCGGTGTGCAAGGAATGTCACTTGGAAAGAAAATGTGAAAAAATAGTATGCCTTATTTTTAAATTTGGTATTTCAAAATGTTGATTAAAATTGCCAGGTCCTATCTACCATTTTCGACGATAAAACAAGCGATATATCAAAAGTTTTTGTAGCTAATTTTGATCACGATTTCCATAAAGTTCATAAAATAGGGATCTATTTTTGGGGTAATTTCTGGTTTTAAAAAATGGGATCCACGCCTGACCCCTTGTTATAAGTGGATTCGCGAGTTATCAGGGTGCGAGTTATCGAGGGAGTGGTATACATGTATTTTTAAAAAACTTAATGTATTTATTCTTTAGAGGCATATTATGATTAAAAATTAAATTTTAAATTTAATGTCGCTTCTCAGTAGTGATTATAAAACATTAACAGATATTTTGTGTTCCACCATGAATATAAAAGGGGGATATAATGCAACCCTTCTTATCCATTTGTACAAATATTCATCCACCTATGTTTTGCATTCAGATTACTGTAGTGTGGTGTTTATATTTCATTACCCCAGTTTGGCATGAATTGTATTTATTCTGCCTCTAATTTCAGAGGTAATTCCTCTTAGCATTGGCTGTACTTTAGTAAGCATTCTCAAGAAATGTAAAGAAAATCCCTGCTTCTAGGACCTCCAGTTTCTATTCCTGGACTCTCAGTTTTCCAACGTTTTTGGTTGTATAATAGAATCTGACATAGGGGAAACCTACATGTACTACATTATGGAGAATGTTTTCAGAATGTTTGGTTCACCCTGTCCCCATTTGTTAAAATCGCACACATTTTGGTGAAAAACAAGAAAGTGAAAAAGAAAAATGGGAATGTGATTGATAAGCTTGTATGTAATTTTCTAATTTTCTAATCTCATGATTCTATTGTCTATAACTGACAAGAATGCACCAAAAACTGCAGTTTGGCAGGTGCAGCAGTAAATACTCTAATGATCTGCAAAATCATTGTCTCAGCAATTAAGTGGATCAAGATTATATGGTCATCTCATTTGAAGTATTAAATTGTGGAGGCAAAATTGCACAGCAACAGCATGCTGAACAGCAGTCCTATAAACCAGCAAAATGCATTAAAATCTTGATTGTACTCACCAACATAATACCTCCACGATTTTCGTTTGTAACATTTATCTCCAGGGTTATGTGACCATTTGCTGCATATATATTGGTTGATTAATGAGCAAAATTGGGATGGTTTAAACTCAATAACTGAGCCTGTTTGAAAACGAGGCAGCCATGGTTGTTCTGTTTGTACTATTTCTTAAATCAGTTATGTGCATATTTCAAGATCGGTAAACCACTCTACCGAATGAAAACAAGGGAAATAACCAATGCTGCTATCTCAGTACTGAAATGGGTCTCTTATGGAAGACCACCTTTCATTTTACATTACTTTATTATTTTAATATTTTCTTTTTAAAAATAAAAATATGTGTAACATAGTTCTGTATAGACTGCTGGCAGAATGGGTAGGGTCTCTCTCTCTCTCTCTCTCTCTCTCTCACACACACACACACACACACACACACACACAAAATAAGAAAATAATTATTCCAGGATATATATAATGATATGTGTATATATATATATATATATATATATATATATTTCATTGTATGAAGAGAACTGTCCATTTTCGTTTCTTCTTTTGGCATCTGATAATAATAATAATAATAATAATAATAATAATAATAATAATAATAATAATTCTATTCTACACTGTTTTCATTCATTATATTCCTGTGACATATAACCCTGTCATGAAATTGACACATCATGTAATCGATGTCAATTCATCATATTCCTGTGAGACATGTTTATTAATTGGCTTACATGTCATGTGATTAATATTAATTAATTCACATATTCCTGTAAGATGTAGCTTGTCATCGGTTGACATGATGGCATGTGATTTAAGATAATTCATCATATTGCATTTTCTTCATGTCATTGATTTTAATGTAATTTCATAGCATTTCTTTTCAGAAAGTATTTTCATTTTTAGTATTTTGATATAATTTTAAATTTTCTAATCTAAAAAATGTAATTAATATTTTTAAAATAAAATAAAAACAATTTTAAGTTTTTGTTTTGATGAATGCTAACTTTATGAACTAGTAAAATAAACCACTAAACCTATTGACCTCCATTTTGTGTTACTTATGAGGAAATTAGCTGATTCACAGGGTTTCATGTTTACCTCAATAAAGGTGTGTAACTGTATAATGTTCCACTGTTTTAGGTTATGTCAGAACTTCCTGATGATCTTATATGGATTGATGGACCGGTTGTTAGTCCTGACATAATTTCCAGCAACAGGCCTCCAACAGTAACTTGGGGTAAAGTCTCCAAATCATGTGAAAGCCAAACCAGTTCAACTGCAGTTGATGGAAAATCTACCATTAGCGTGAAGGAAGAGTTATTGAAAAGACTTGCAAACCTTGTTAAGGAATTGTCTTTTTCTCCGATAGAGATGATTGACTTTCAGAAGAGGCAGAAATACTGTTTTGGGTAATATTGAAATTAGAAGAAGATTGAAATTATTCAGCAAGTTCATGAATCATGAGGTGATCATGAAAATGCAAAGAGGTAAAATGCCAAGGTGAAACATATCTGATTTGTGTGTTTCAACCCACCCACCTTCCAATTAAGGGAGATGCTATCTTCCTTATTGATGTTTTGCTTAAAGCTGGATAACATCCAGTATATGGGTAGTCACTTAGCAGTAGCAAGAGATGGTAATCTGAAAATGTGTCATCTTCCTAGTAGGGGTAGATTTCTTAATGTAATTAAGTATTCTGATAGAAACATAATTTACTATCAAATTTTCTTTCCCACTAAGTCCCACTGTGTGAAAATTTCCCCAAAACAAGTTAAAACAGAATTGGGATGAAATGGGCAGGTACTTTTGCACATTAATGTCCAAAACTTGATCTCAAACTTGGCTAGCACAAATGTGTTTCTGTTCTTGATTCATTCCCTTGTGCATGCAGTATGAAATCATTCATTCCTGACACCACTGTAAATAATGATGATAAAATAATGATGCCTCTGCAAACAAAAAATTACTTCATGTCAGTTGATACTGATCTGTTTAGTGCTAGCACTGACTACAAATAAATGTACCCTTTATCAGTGGATACTGATCTGTTTAGTGCTAGCAGAGCCTACAAATAAATGTACCCTATGTCAGTGGATACTGATCTGTTTACTGCCAACACAGGCCTACAAATAAATGTACACTGTGTCAGTTGATACTGATCTGTTTAATGCCAACACAGGCCTAGACCACTCCGGTGGCCTGGTGGTTTGAGCGTTCGCCTCGGATGCAGGAGGTCGTGGGTTTGATCCCCAGCCGAGTCATACCAACGACTTATAAAAATGGTACTAACAGCTGCCTCACTTGGCACTCAGCATTAGGAGGTTAGTGTTAGGAAGGACTGGTCAGCCTGGTGTCAGGATAATGTGACTGGGTGGGACATCATGCTACATGTCTGTGGCATGATGCCCCAGTGCTAGACATTACTATAAACTGCCACACTGCAGACATTGTAGCGATATGACTGAAAAACTGTTAAAGCTACATTAAAAATCCAAATCACACACACACACACCAACATAGGCCTACAACTAAATGTACCCTGTGTCAGTGGATACTGATCTGTTTAATGCTTGAGCAGGCCTTCAAAATAAATGTACCCTATGTCAGTGGATACTGATCTGTTTAATGCCAACACAGGCCTAGACCACTCTGGTGGCCTGGTGGTTTGAGCGTTTGCCTCGGATGCAGGAGGTCAGGGGTTTGATCCCCAGCCGAGTCATATCAACGACTTATAAAAATGGTATTAACAGCTGCCTCACTTGGCACTCAGCATTAAGAGGTTAGTGTTAGGAAGGACTGGTCAGCCTGGTGTCAGGATAATGTGACTGGGTGGGACATCATGCTACATGTCTGTGGCATGATGCCTCAGTGCTAGACATCACTATAAACTGCCACACTGCTGACATCGTAGCAATATGACTGAAAAACTGTTAAAGCTACATTAAAAATCCAAATCACACACACACACACACATCAACATAGGCCTACAACTAAATGTACCCTGTGTCAGTGGATACTGATCTGTTTAATGCTTGAGCAGGCCTTCAAAATAAATGTACCCTGTGTCAGTGGATACTGATCTGTTCAGTTCTAGAACAGGCATACAAAATAAATTACCCTGTGTCTGTTGATAACTGATCTGTTTAGTGCTAGCATAGGCCTACAAATAAATTTACCCTGTTAGTTGATACTGATGTGTTTAGTGCTAGCACAGGTCTACAAATAAATTTTCCATTGATAACTGATCTGTTTAGTGCTAGACAGGCCTACAAATAAATTTACCGTGTGTCCATTGATAACTGATCTGTTTAGTGCTAGCATAGGCCTACAAATAAATTTACCCTGTCAGTTGATACTGATGTGTTTAGTGCTAGCACAGGCCTACAAATTTACCATTTCCGTTGATAACTGATCTGTTTAGTGCTAGACAGGCCTACAAATAAATTTACTCTGTGTCCATTGATAACTGATTTGCTTAGTGCTAGACAGGCCTACAGATAAATTTAAATCCCTCTCATCCTGCATAACAAGAGGCATTAAAGTGAAAATGATTTTCTGCAAGTTGTTTAGGAAAAAGTCCCACATCATTACCCTCTCACCATGAGGGAACGATAATTAATTGTAATGGATTACTAATTTTACATTTTAAATAATCAGTAGCATGTTGTAATCAGACATTTTTGGAATTCTAGTATGGGAAGGGCTACATGGGTGGAGTTGTTATTGTGTTACATAATTTAATCAATAATAGTAAAATAATACCCTCTAATTTTTATTGTTACATGATTACATTTTCATACCAAGTTACATTGAATTTAGGATTTGATTTCTAATTTTCTAAATTGTTGATAAACAAACATATAGATATGTTTGGAGGGCTTGGGTATTTTGTATAGAAATTGAATTACTGTACTATAAGTTTATGTCAAAGCAACTTAACCTGCTGAGCAATTATCAGTTCAAAATATGAAACAAATTAATTCATGCAATTAAGAGAATACAATTGATCTAAATTAATCAAAAGGTAATTGAGTATTTAATTTAATTAATTACTCTCCCAAAAGTAGGTAATTAAAACTGCAATTTAATTGATTACATTGACAAGTTATTAATGCCAAGCACGTTTACTACTTATCATGATGAGCCCTATTATAACAATGCCCTGGAGTCCTGTGAGCTCACCATTTATTATGATGAGCCCTGTTATAACAAAGCCCTGGGGACCTATATACTTAACCATTTATTATGATGAGCCCTGTTATAACAGAGCCTGGGGACCTGTATACGCACCATTTATTATGATGAGCCCTGTTATAATAAAGCCCTGGGGACCTGTATATTCATCATTTATTATGATGAGCCCTGTTATAACAAAGCCCTGGGGACCTGTATACTCACCATTTATATAATGATGAACCCTGTTATAACAGAGCCTGGGGGACCTGTATATTCATCACTAATTACTATGAACTCTGTATAGGCTTTCTGGTGTGGAAGTCTGATGTATTCTTAGTTATTGTGTCCTACTGAATAAATAAATGACAACATACCCTTTTTGTGTAAGAGAGGAGTAAAACTTTCTTCAACCTGTGCAAATTTTATGAATTTTTAAATGCTTACTCAGCTGTTATTTTATGGGCATTTAGTGACTTTGTACTTTTTCCCATAATCAATGCGCTTGAGCTTGTTTGGGTATAAATATTCAAGAAAGAGTAGTGCAAAACATTGCACCCCAAGCTTTACATTTAAAGTGATTTTGGATTGCTTGGACCCTTATCTGTTTTAAGACAATATAAATTTTTATAAAAGTTCAATACTTTAGCATTAAACAAGCAATCAGACTAAAAAACAAGTTTCACTTTGTTACCTTATTTATTTGTATTTAATGTACAACCAATAGCAAACAGAATGGACCCTGATTGACTGGCACAGTGTGCAGTATTAGATGTGGGTTTATTTTGTTTACAGTTGGTTTTGTGTTATACATGGAAAAACACAGTTATATAATCTGCTAATTTTTAACTTGCAGGTAAATATTTTGATTAGAAAGCAGGAAAAAATTTCAGGCATTAAATGTAGGATTTGCAGGAAAAAGTAAATATTTAAGTAAATTATGTTTCTCTGAGAATATGTTCCTTAATCACATAATGTTAGGAATGTTATTAGCCTGCTACCTCGCAGATCAAGCCCTACAAAAAGATAAGATCACCATTTCCTAGTTCAATCAACAAAGGGCAATAACTGTTGCCCATTACCTCCCCTTGGCACCACCAGGTGTCGCCATTTTTTAGCTGCACGAGATACTAATGAAGATGCTTGCATGGCAGGGTGGTTTGGAGGGTTTTTAAGTAATGTGATTTGGGTAAGTTTTCTCAGAGAAACAATTTACTTTTAAAAATTTGCTTTCTCCTTCGAATAGGGTCACCAATCATTACATTAGGAGCATCTGACCTCCACCTCAGGTATCCTTCTAGGGAAGAATAACAGCATTCCCCATGATAAACTGACACGATAAGCAAAACAGAGAAAATGTTAGTGACACAGGGTGGATAGGGAGATCCAGTGAACTCAGAATTTTGAGTTCACTGGATTTACCTAATCCCTCAGAACTGGGGCGGGAAAGGGATATCCAGGTCATTTGCAGGGGCTTCAGGTTCCATCCATCAATAATCCCCTTTCCTCTCCTCCTCTTCCCTCTTCATGGATTCACCATCAACAGGAGATACAGTCGCTCATCCCCCCTCAAAAAAACAGGCTGTGGAGCTTGATCAAAGACCACAATCCCCAGGGTTTTGTTCAAGGCTGTTTTCTTTTTCAGAAAGCAAACAGCAAATTCAGACCCATTATCAACTTCAGTACCTCAGCCTATTCAAGATGGAGACGGCTAGCCCAATCCACCTCTCCTTTTGATGGGACAAGTATGCTGTCAGTCTCAATCTGACCGACACACATTTTCACAACCCCATGCATCCTGACTTACAGGCTCAGAGACCATGCAGGGACATTCAGGGGAACTTACACCCACTGGGCTGCCTACAATTGGGACACACTTCCTGAATGAGTCAGAAATGCAAGCAAAGAACTAGTTGGCTGGGCCATCTTCTTAAACGATCTCCGGTGCTGGACAGTTGGTGACGGCTGTCCGGTCGGTGATGGCCGGATGACTGGTAACTGTGCACTGTGGTATAAGGAGGTGGATCCAACTGATCCAATATGAACTCTATGTGCCCTGACTTACAGGCCCAAAGGCTATGCTCAGACATGTGGGGGGACATGCGCTCTCTGGGCTGCCGAAAATTAGGGAATACTCCCACAATGAGTCATTATTGCCAACAACAAACCGTAGGTTGCCTTCCTTGACTTATTCTGATTAACCTTTTTTATTCTTGTTCCAGGCAAGGGCTAATAAGAATGGCATTGGATAGGATGACAACACAAGTACTTTACATTGCTAAGACCTTCAATCAGACATTGATATGGGATGTGTGGGATGTGCAACCAGAACAAAAACTTGAGGAAGCCAATACTCTTCCTGCCAGAAGTTGTAAGTATATCAGAAGGAGAGAGAGAGAGATAGAGAGAGGGAGGGAGTTAGAGAGTTGTAATGATAAACCCTATTGAAATAGATACAGAAAAATACAAGGCTGGACTAATTTTTCTGCCAGTCAAGTGCCTGGTGGCAAGAATTTAATTGTGGGCAAATGTAAATTTTCAAAAATTAAGAGTACCAGTTTCATTTGCAAGATTTATACAGGTCACTCATCTAGGTTGATCGACATCTTCTTAAAACGTGGCTTGAGAACTTTTGCTGGATTTGCAGGGGAAGTTTTTTTCCATATTGGAAGCCGTGCCCCGACAGATGGAGTCCCCTCCAGTCAGGTTACCTAGAAGCATCTCGCATACCTTAGGTGACCAGAGCTTAGGGGACCGGAGATGGTATCTCCAGGGTTAGGGATTGTACTTATCTCCACCTCTTACCTATGATTGGGTAACATATTTAAAGAAGAAACCAATTTTTCCTTGTAAATTGTTTCTTCGAGAATATGTACACAATCATAATGCACATACACCTTCCTGCAGTTACATCCGTAGAGAGCGTGCTTTCCACTCCAAAAGTAACTGTTGTATTCTTAAGCTTTATCACCAAGTCTTATATGTAAGGGGAGATCAATCTGCCCAACCACCACATAGGCCAGCAGACAACTGTTAGCTCCCTTTAGGTAAAAGTACCGTATTTACTGTATATATTGGGACATGTAAAAATACATTGTTTTCTTGTCCCACAACTTATGCTGAATTTATCTAGGACATATGTCCCAAGACTTAAGAAACAAAATAGGTTTGTGTTGAATTTGCACCCCCTCCAGTGCACATTGCAGTAAAATATCTTATTTGACAATAAAATGAAAGAAACTAACCTTGTATTGTTATTATTTATTCCTCTTTTTTTATCACGAGTATTAAAGAATAAAATATATCCATGAACTCTGTATATGTAGTGTAGGCATCAATACTTTAGTGTATATCGCTTATGTCAGATAACGCACGACCCACTGTTCATTGACGTGAACATAGAGAACAAATAATGCTTGGTTGTTCTCAAAGGTTTGAATATGTTATCTGACTGAAAACTGGATCTAACAAAATCACAAATGAGAGGGAAATAATCAGCTGATTTCTTGCAGGTATCTGCCATTTATGCATGACACAGTGTTAGGAGCACAATAACCAATATTGAATTTATATCCCGGTAAACTATTTGACAGTATCTCGCAAATAAAAATCATTATTTGAAAATTCATTCACTTGAGTGCAAATGACAATCTTTTCGCTAGCATGGTTTACAAAAAGTACTACAAGTTATTGCTGTGTATACTATTTACCTACAAAGATCAATGCCTGTTTCTATTAATTATGACTACAGATGCCAAGCAAATAGAAGCCCAGGTGTTGAATAAACACAACTGGCAGCAAGCAGAAAATTGATAGTTTGAACTTACCTACACTGACCTCGGAAGCCGACAGTGGATACTTTTAAACCAATTTTTTGTAAAAAGGATATCAATACAAAGGTTATTTTATTACAAAGTAAGCCAACCTCAGAAGGTGACTTTGGATTCTTTTAAGTGTGCTGATTGTTTTTTTTTTTGTTTTTGTGAATATACAAAGTTTGCCTACATAGGGAAGCAGAATTTGGTTCCTTTTCACCAATATTCACAAGAATTTTGAAAATAAATTGAAACAATGAAACAGTTTTTAAAGTAACACACTAGTAGTAATAATTGGGGTTTCTCAGCCAAAACCCTATTTTGTATTAGGACAGCATTATTTTTACCCCACCAGACCCCCCCATGTTAGTCTAAACAAAATACGCAAACAACTTTGTTAGGCAACATCATCGATTTCATTATTGATTACCCAACTCGAGGGACCTGTCATTGAATCATCATCATCAGACAAAATAGGGTTGTCTGAGAAACACCCACTTATCACTACTACTGCGGTTTTTATTATATATTTTTCACACAGAATTTTACTATACCTAACATCCACACAAAATTTATTGTTACAACTAATCTAAAAAATCCACCTTGCTAAAGTCAACATCAGACATTTTATATCCTAACATAAATGTATTGATCCCTTCAGAGCAGTATCTTTTATCATCAAAATTACACAGACCAGATTTTATGATAACATCAGTTTTAATTTTATGACAGTTTGATCTTATTACCATCATCTCAACATAACAAGAAAATCCATCTAGCACAGCCTTATAGTTATTGAATCCTATCATGTTACTGACTACATTTCCTCTGACTCCTTTGGCTCATATTTTAACTTTATTATCAGCCAATTTTAGACAGTACAATTTACTACGCAATCCAGTGAACTCTACAATAAGAAACAAATTTTCCTATTACTTTTTATTATTATCACAGTGAAATCCACTGTTTTTTTGATGATCTGAAAGATCAGATAATTCTCGGTTACCATAAAACTCTGATAAATATCATCAGATTTTATCTTGCACATAAGCAAGTCAGTACCTGTAAATAACAGCTCTGCATCAGGCCACTTAACCTTAACAAAAAATTGTAATGAAATTGGTACATCAGTGTCTTTGATATCTCAAGTACTGCCATACTGACATAAGCTGGCTTGTTTAACTTCAAGTTTGTCTTTCTTCGTTGAATGGCTACTAAATTTTCATTAAATATTTTCATACTGATATTTTCCATAGTCTTGCCAAAGACGCTGTTGTTCATAAGCTTGAAAAAGTTTTTTTTGAATTCTGTTTTGGCAGCTGCTCGTTGTGCTGTGTTTAAGTCTATATAACCCTTCATCTACGGTGATTGATTAAATTTTAGCACACGATGAACTTTTCTTGGAACAAGTCCATATCAACTGCTTGCTTAAGATTTTTGTAATGCAAAACGTATCTCCGTTTGTCGCTTATTCCACCTCAGATCCCATGTTATATAAAGTTGAACATATCTGAGTCAGTTAACAGTTCTAGTTTTATTTTGCTATGTTTCAGTAATGTATCCCAGCTTAATTCGGGTGGCGAATAATACCAAGTTGGGTCGAGTCCATAGTTATCAGCGCTGACATCTCCGAAATTTTCAGATATATCTGCAAGCAAGAGTACATTTGTGATAAGATATAAATCATGATAATCTCTCCCAAGCTTTTACATCCAAACGTGTCCCATCTCAGTTTAGCATAAGCATAATCATCATCACTGACACTCTTAAGATTTAACCAATAATAAAACTTATCATTGTCAAGTAGACAAGTTTCATCTGATCTGTTTCCAATCGTCAAGAAATTTGTAGGGAAAGATACCTTTTCATGTCAGTAAATTTGTCACCAAAATGTTCAGTCAAATTATCAAACTTACTGCAGCTGTTTACTAGCTCAACTAGCGATGCAGCCATAAACTGCAGAATATCAATAAATCTTGTCTTGCCGAGTGTTACAGACATGTATTTTTCAGTGTTATTTGGGTGTTATGTATATGTAATTTAATTATTTGTTTGTTAGTTTGAAATTTTTTAAAATTTTATTTTATTCCATTACATGTTATTGTAATGAATAATTATGTCTACTGGATTTGATTTTTTTTAGAAATTCAATTCAGTTCTGTTTGATCTGATAAACAACCAGTAGTTGAAACATTATATCTTTTGCTGACCTAGATTCAGAACCAGTGTCAGGTTTGGAGTAAACAACTTTTTTTATTATTTATTTCCAGAGTAAAAATCATTGATTTAGCTTAGGCTATACTAGAATACGTGATTTTAGGAATGCAATGTTTTTACATTGTACTGGGAAAATTACCACGTAACCCTCATCCAGGAATCTGTTTTATGTCGTAATTTACTGTATAGTCGTTTTCTTGAGAAGAAATAGCGAGTTGTGTTTTAAACCTTTGAAGCTCAAAGGTGTTTTGTTGTGACCAGTTTGAGTTGAATTTTATATTTTTCAGAATTAGTAATTCATTTCTCTGGAAAACTTACATATAAGTGCTCCTTACAGATTTCCTGGACAAAGACATTTATTGAAAATTATTCAGAATTCCAAACTGGAATATTACTCATTGTGATTCAACAAAGACCTGTTGACACATCAGGACAAAGCAGATCATCGAAGACATCATTGCCTTCCATCTTGAATTTCATCAGGATTCGAACTGTGATTCATTTAGAACTTTTTATTGATAGGACTTATATTTTTTAATTCTTGGATTAATTTTGGATTTGATTCGTAAACCATAAGTCCTTTTTCTCATTTTTACCTTGTTTTTCTAGGGAAATAAATTATTTTGTTAAATTTTACAAAGCTTGTTGTCTTCACTCTTTTCTTGTTACTTTTGTACAAGCCTAGACACATAACATGGGATGTACTTTATTTTATCGTTGTTTTTTGGCAGTTTATTATATCCTTATTACTGAACGCTTCAATGATGATATGAGAATCATATCCTCTGAAATTATGAAAGACAACAGGAATGAAATTCAGTGCAGTATATTTTAAATTACATTTGTCATGTGCTGGACCACATTACTTTACAGTTATATGACAGTGATCTTTTACATGGTCAGATCCAAGCTTACATTCACAAATATGACATATTTCTGCTGTACTAAATTCAGCTTCTTGTTTTACTGTTAGCAGTTTTTTTTTTCTTAGCGAGTATCATCAGAATAAAATCAACTTCGTTAATAAGGTTCTTAAGAAGCCAAACAGCAGGATTTGCACCACAATAAATCATTATTGATTTTGATAATGTTTATCAGCAGCAGAGACAACTTTATATGCTACTCTGCAAGGAATATGCTCTTGTATTTTTCTTGTCGAAGATTTATCAGGGTTATTTTCTGCTCCTAGCACTAGAAGTAAAATAGATATGAAATCTGCATAAATTATAAAAGGCACTTTCATCTTATCTCTGTAATTTGTAAATTGTAATATTTTTTCATCTTCAGCAGGCATAAATAACCACTGTACATTAGAGCAATACTTGAAATGTCGATCAAGTACCTGTTGCAACTTACAGCCATGCAAGCATTTGAAACAATAATATTTCTTTTCCTTATGCTTGTTATATTGCCCTCCAACTAGCCCCTTAAATTTTTTATTCATGTGTAATGATTTTATAAAACAATAAATTTACTCTTTTTTGTGATGCTCGATTTCTGATATATCTGTGATTAATATTTTGTTCATCATCAACACCAAATACATTAATACCTCCCAATAACAGGAGTTTGTTTCGCTTTTCGAATTTCGGAATTTGATATTCAGAAACAGGAATGACAATCCTGCTAAAGTTTAGATTGTTAACATGACTAAAATAATTTGATACTCAGTAAGGATGATCTTGTGCTGGAATAATGCCCATTGAAAACATTTGCTATCATCACCGTTTCTGACCTTAATACATCATTTCAAGTTTTTTTTATTTTAGTTGGCAGTTGGCAGTTCAACATACAAGCTACATCACAGTGGATTATATTTGATAGTGTTAAATAGTATTTCTGTTATTTCATCAGATCTCCAGCCCAATCCTGATGCTGTGTATTCATCGATTTTCTTCCATATCTCCTCAAATATATTATCTGACAACGACATTAAGTCCGTTCCAGTTAAAATATAATGAGATTTTGATGTGATGTAAGGATTAGCAAATTCCATGCGTCTGATCGATGAGCCTACCCTCAGCTTGCTGCTGGGATCCCAGAGATATATTTAGTTTAGAAAGCTAACTATAAAACTTATAAACTTATAAACTTAAAACTTACAAAGCTAATTTATGAAACTGAACTATAATCTTTAGACCCTTGTGCATGGCAGGCTCAGATTTAATTGTTGGCAGAAGCAGATGATATAAAATTTTGGCAGAAAAATTTACTAGCAAACGTTGATTATCAAATCTCCAGTTGTTATCAAACCGAGCAAATGCAGTTGCAATTTTTTTAGGTTTGTATCCTTTCATTGAGAATAAACTTTTTTTTGTATATCAGCAACATTGCTGTATCTACAGTTTTATATTTCTCTAATAGTACGATACAAAAATGTAAGTTAAAGAAACAAAATTGCTACTGTTATAAGATGAACAGAATTATGCTTAGGGGACTTAAACCAACGGTTAGTGAGCAGGAGATATTCTGTGTTCATCAGAAGTACAAATGCTATGCTGGAAATATACTTGGAGTGGTGATTAATCTTAAAACCAAATTTTTGTTTGGGATTAGAACTCCGGCTGGTTATAAGATAAAAGTGAAATCGGAGAATGATGCTAAATATACCGAGATGTTTATCAAGGACTTTATTTATGCACTGTTTTGTGATGATATTCCAACAGGAATGCGAGTCTGTCAGGTAAATGGGAGTGTAACATACAATAACATCGCCAACTTGTCATTGTGGGATGAGTTTCAATTACATCCTGTTTATGATTTGTACGAGGCCAATGGCAGAGGTATGATAAGATATATTTAAAAAAAAAAGTTGTTGGATGTATGAATAATGTTGGTTACTTGAATGTGATGATCCATGGAACTAATACCAATCAAGTTTGTTACAAATCTCACAGATTTATCTATGAAGTGTTCTATTTCTAGTGGCCTAGTTATTGACCAAATCAATGGTATTTGAACCGATAATCATTTGGAGAACTTGGACCATGTTACACAAGAGAATACTAGGTGAGGTAAAGCATCTGATGGTAGCAACTTTAAAGCAGCTAAATCTGTTATAAAAACTAACTCTGTTACAGGTGAAGAAATATCCTTTTGTTTCAATCTATGCAGCATCAAAGTATTTTAATATTTGTCCAAAATCAATAAAATATGTCGCTGATGGTATCACTAAATCTGCCACATCAAAACGAACAGGACATAAAATTGTATTTCAATATAAATCACCTGCTATTTAAAATTTTCAAGACTTTGCTGCTTGTCAAGCAGCAATTGACATATTTATTTATTTAAGGTTTCTTTGTCATATTTGACTTGGATCTTTCCATGTCAAAGTATATAATCGAGTTCTATGCTGCTGAGTAGGATGAAATTTTTTTTTTTCTCGTTCTACTTCAAAGCAAGCAACGACATTATCATCACCACAGAATATATTTCTAATAGCTTCTTCCAGCTGATAAGATATTACAACATTAGCTTGAGTAACAGATCGATCCATATTTAATAATTAACACAAAATTGCAGTTTATTCACGTATAAATTTTCAGAATATTTCTTAGATCTTTCCTTGTCAGACTGTGTCTCTGTCATATCTAACAAATATTTTTTTATATTTCTCAAGTTCTGATACCTCAGAATCTGTCAGTTAAACATCAAACACCGAGTAAGGATCATATTCAATGATAAAATTTACATACTTTTTTTCTGTTTTTTGATTGCTCATAAACAGCTTGACAGCATCAAATAAGAAGTTCAAATTTAAGATTTTAACTTACGATTCTTCTTATTTCATCTGGCATTTTATTACAGTAATTTAGACAAACATCTTATGTATAAGATGCCTCAAACAAATTTCTTGTTCGCGAAGAGGTTGTCAGATTGTTACTCTATCGATCATGATAAAGCGCATCAGGATTCTTTGAATTCCAATACTATCAACAGTCATGCAAAACATCACTGGATTACTAGAAATCTAAATACTACTACGCATGAGGATTCGAAGAATTGGAGTTTTTTACACTCCGAATTTGATCTAGAAACATATGTTTCCTGTCATTGAGGATAAATTTGCAGATGAACCAGGTATAGTACACCAAGATGAACAAAGTTATATCGCAGGAAAATCATGGTATAATGTAAACTATCACCTCGCTAAAAAGATTAAAAAGTTTAATTTTACTGTCTCTGAATATTAGATATTCTGGGAGTTGTTAAAGCCTTTTATGAATCATGGACAGTATGAAGTTTATGGCCATTGAAAAAATATAAAATTTGATTTTCTGTTTGTTATGATTTTTAACCTGATGCAAGAGTGTGCTCTAATGACAACATGAAGAGGACATGATATCGTTTTGTAGGCCAGTGAAATGTAAGTCTGTCCTTTTGAAATAAGAAAAGATTTACAATGACTGGATCGCTAGCAATCTAATCAAAGATTTTTTATTTCACTAGCTGATATCCAGCTGTTAAAACTGTCACTGTAACCTCTCCATCTGACTAAACTTCTGTAACCTTTTCTTGCTATTACTCACTCTATGATGAATATATCCTGCTCTGTCTGCTGTAGCAGAAACTTCCAGTAATTTCTTCCCCCTCTGAATCTTTCAGCTTATATGTCACAGGTATTGTTGTTAAAATTTTATCCACAACGAATATTTCCTCAGACAAATTCAGAGTGAATCCTTTTTCAAACATTTTTTTCACTAGTGAAATTCTAACACAATCACCAACTTTAAATTTATATCTTCGGTACATATTCTCATTCACTAGCACTGGGTTATTAACTGCTTCATTGGGCAACATTCCAAGTGTTTTATGTTCAGTGTTATTGTAATCTGACACAATCTTTAGCAGATCATCAGTATACCTGTTAGTATTTTTGGCTTTGGGTTGTTTGTAGGTCTTTTAACGTATGATTAAATCTCTCGACATTGACACATTTCCCTTCATTTCCAGTGTTATATTTCATAATGTTATTTTGTTCCAGAAACTGCTCGAATTGCTTATTAAAAAACTCCACTCTGTGATCGGTCCATACTTTATTAGGCTTTCTTTCTTTGCTGATTATAATATCTCGCATCACATTAGTTACAGTTTTTCCTGTTTTATCTGTGACAGGTACGCTAAACGCGTATTTACTAAAAATATCTACTACGTTTATCAGGTACCTTTTGTTGTCATTGTGCTGTGAAATATTTGACATATCAGTGTGATCTATTGCCCATATGTCATCAACTGAATTTGTGATAACCCTTCATTGAAGAAACTTTCTTTCTTTAGAGGGGCCCCGAGTGGCCAAGTGGTCTAAAGCGCTCTCCGTTACCAATCACTGCCATCTCACCTCTGTCTGCGTGGGTTCGAGTCTAGGATTCGGCGAATGTGGATATGTGAGAAAGCTTGCCAGTAGCTTCTCGTGGGTCGGTGGTTCTTTCCAGGGATTTCTCGGTTTCTTCCTCCACCATTAATACTGGCCGCCATGTATAGCCTATCGTGTGCTGAAAAATGGCGTTAAGCCCTACAACAACAACAACAACAACAACTTTCTTTAGATCTTTTTAGATTTATGAAGTTCTTATGCTAGAGCACTGTGCACTCCATTGTCATAAAGTACATTTTTACCAAGCCTGAGTTTATATTTCTCTCCACTGATACCTTGTACTAGCTTATGATCAGTTCGCTGTCTTATTCTACTAGGTTTTATATTTTTTAGCTCATGAGGCATAATATGGTCGCAACCAGATTTATCACTTTCATTGTCATGGTAACATATCTCATGATGCATTGCAATTGCTTAGACCTGATTATACGGTTCCTGACCCGGGATTGGATTATCATTTTCATCAAGTTGTTTATTGAGTGGATTCCAAGGTCCAGTATAACGATGATGAGGCAGTGTCCATCCTTTGCTAGGTTTCATAATTTGCCAATTAACTTATGAATATCTAAGCTGGATCTGATTACAGCTCGTTGATTACAGCACTGGCAATAAGTTACTATTTTATCTTGCTCTATACAGAGATCATAGTAAGCTTTACATTCACATGATTTGCTTTGCATTTTGGTTATAATTTAATCATCGACTAAAATAACATCAGGAATTCTTTGCATTCCCTGATCTCCAGGTAATAGTGAATCACATTTGAGAAACATGCTCTTTTTCCAGCCACAGGTAGCACAGATACTTTTCAGCATAAGTCTGTTCTTTTTAGTTGTTTCTGTGGTTTCGTTTGTATTTTCCGTTTTACTTCTACACTTCAGGCAATACGTGGTCATTTTTATATTTGCTTGTTAGATAAAATTGCAATTTTGTCATTTTCCAAGCTTGGTTTAGGTGTGAATTGTAATATAAATTTAAGAAAATCACCAGCGTTGCACTCTGTGCTTGCATCTGAGCCATTTGCTTGATAAACATAACACAGCAATATCCACAAGCAGCAGTTCCAGCTGGCTGAAGCTGATTAGAAGAATAATTGAATTTTTTATACTTGGACGATAGCATGTACTGTTTGATAACATCACTTGGTGGCAGCCCAAATGAATCAAAACAGTTGTTTTTTTTAAAGAGCTACCCATTGCATGCCAGATTCATCATTGAAATTTTGAATATTTATAACAACTTTGATTTGTCGGTAGAGAGGTTTGCTCTCCAGGTCGTGAATGGACCGCTAGCGGTCTTAACTTATCTTTAGAAAATACTCCTTGAAATCCGCTGATATCTTTCAGTTTATCTAGAATCTCAAAGTTGCTCAACACGGATGCTTTCAGCATCTGGTACCAGGTACCATTAGTCCTCTCCCACATCCTATCCCCAGCAGATTGGGAAGTAGACTTCCCGCTATTCCTGCTAGCAAAAGGACCTATGAATTCACCTTGGACTGCTTTCCAGTTCATCTTTGAGGTTTTCTATTTTTTAGTTGTTTTATGTTTCGTTGCTGTTTTACATTTCCCAGGCATTTTTTATTTATAATCGTTAGACAAGATCACTAGATTAATAACTGTTTGATTCCGTCACCGGACACAGCTTTTTTTGTAGCACCAGATATGGCCCCTGAGGCAGCAGCTATCCCCAGCATGCCTAGTACCAGTAATAATTTGGGTAGTACTGTTTTTGCAATAATTGCAAGTGCAGGTCCCAGAAATCCACGAAGGATCACTTGCAATCTGGCTGTTGTAGTAACTGCAGTCATATTTTATTGAGTTGCCGCTGTGTTAGCTTGTCCTGGCAATAAATTCACTTCATGTATACTATATTTCATTTGTATTTTATTTTAGTCTGATAAAATTTGTACTGCAGTCATTCTGCCGCTTGCTAGAGAATCAATACGTCTGCTGTAAAATCCACAGCATTTCAAGTGCAGTGGACCTAACACCTGGTAGTCATTCTCTTGCTAGAAAATCAATACATTCCACTACTTGTCTGATAAAGTTGTACCGCCCACATCAGTTTAAACTTGAACAGTCATTCTTCCAATGGTAGAATATATCGATAGGAATCTATCAGACGCAAGCATGTTATGCAAAATACACATTACCTTGAGCAACTGGAATCTGTCCAAGCATCCATGTAACCTCAATATCTGACATTGATCCGAGAGCTCGTTCACTGTGCTTACTGACGTCAAAGTGAAATATCAGATAAAGAGTTCCAAACTCTTCAGATGAAATTTTAGATCCACTGTCAGCATCCTGATATTTTTGCATAGCTTCCATAAGATACATGTAAGCTCTAGAAAAGTTTCTATCAGCTCCAGCTGTGAAATTACATTTGATTGCTCGTTCGGGATACTGCTTAGAATTTATTCTGAGAAATATTCGTCTGACATCAGTGCTGGCGAAAACTGAATTGTTTTGAAGTTCATCTCCACGTCTATTCCATCATTGAAACACAATAAATACATGCCTTTGTAACTGTTTGCTTGGCGCTATTGTTATCCGCCATGTGTTATGTGTTGTGTTTGGTACTGTAATTTTTTCTGCTGTAAGCGGTCAACGTTGTCTCAAGTTCTGTTGATTTATCTATCAATAGAATGAAACGTGGCATCCACAACACCAGTCATGAAATTTCAAATGCACTATTATCAGCATCATTAGATTTCAACAGACATTTGTTCTGATCAGCTCAGTCAAGTATAAGTGTATGTTTTACACCACAAATTACCTTATTATAAGCTCTGCAGAATCCGAATATTGTGCTAAGTGGCAGCATCATTGTAATCTGATGTGAACTATCTGTCAAAGCAATTCTCTTTAGATAACTGTCATCATAATTGGATCTAGAGCTAATTAAAACAGTAATGTACTTAGCTTTTGTTAGCATTGCAGCTGTGCCAGCATCATCAGCTGGTGGGTTAGTTTTTTAATAATATTACAAAAATGTATTAGTGCGGTTCTAATATTATCAGCAGCATTATCAGCTGCTGGAGTTGTTCCATATCTTTCATGGAGAGATATTAATATATGTATTAATATTAGTGAGCCTTAAAAACTTATTATTATTAGCGAGAGTTCCATTATCATTAGCACCAGCTACAGGTGCAGCAACTTTCAAATCTATTATATTAGTATCTCCAGTTCCAGTGTCTTTATACCAGAATATGTTTGTTGTTACTGATTGTGAGTAATCATTGCTAAACGATACCACGTTAAAAATTGTACTTGTAAATGGCAAGTGCATAGAAATATCTTCTCCAGTTTGATTAGCAAGTTGATATCTAGCGCTTCTAAACAAACTCCATCCATTATTAACAAGTGTAATTTTAGAATTTACATTTACTTGAATTACACCTTGAACTTCGAGTACAGCCATATGCGGCAATAGAAATAATTCTTCGTCTCTTGTGTTAAAAGTTCATATGCCTGTTTTGCTAGGTTCGTTTAAATTTTCATCGAAATACTGAACATATTCAAATTCATTTGTTGAGTTATCTGTTTGTATTTCCGTGGTCAGGTCAAGGTAATTTTTAGCTGACATCTTATTGTTCTCGATTATATAAAATTATTTAAAAAATTGGGATGTTGATTTTCGGTTTAGCTTGTGTCATCAGCTTCTTAACAGTCTCTTTGCTGGCAGAGGATGGCAGGTTTTTTGTCGTTTTTATCAACGCCACAGTGGTTTCTGATGTTGGTGATATTTTAGAAATTGCTTGCAATAGATGCACTCGTCGGTCCACCCTTGATTTTATCAAAAATCTTCTGTCAACAGCTGCACCCGCTGCTGAGGAGGCCCATGCGGCAAAAGCTTTAGATGCATCTAACGCGATAGGTGCTACTTTTTGCAATTCCAGGTACATTTTCAATTAATTTAGAATATATTTCCAAAGAAACCTCCTTCGATTTTTCTGTGATAAATTTTTCGTTGTTTCATTTGGTTTTACAAAACTGCCTGATAAAAATTTATCCTGGTGAGCTAGCTGTGATTAGTTAACTGACCTCAAGTGCAGATAATATGTTACAATTTCGTTATTGAGATTTAGCTGCCGACCAGATTGATCAGTCAGTGTCATCGTGATAGAAGATATTTGATTGTCAACACTAACAGGATAGTAGATTATTTGCCGTGGGGTCACTTGCGTCAGTGAACCTGGTGGTACATCAGGGGAAAAAGAATAAATAGTTTGACCTTGGCTACCTTGTGCTGACTACAATCCAGTTGCAATAGAGCAGTTTATCAAAATCATGTTTATTTCTGTTATATCCACTGGTGACTTGCCCTCGTATGGAATTTAAGCACTTTGCAATTCAGAATCGTACTGTTTTTGAGCAAAACCTAACAACAGCCCGATGCTATTGGCAGTACTGAAATCAACAAGAAAATTGTTTTTCAAAGTGATTCTGGCACACAGTGTGTTATAGTTTGGAATAAGCTCAGAATTGTCTGATATGGATTCAACTTCAGTTGTAATCAATAACTTTATTACTTTATTTTGATCTGTAACGTTATAAATGCCTTGTGGTATCTTAATAGAAGTTCAAGTCGAGTTTGGCGGGATCGTCATTCACATTAGTTCTGATATTTGCCATAGCGTGCCAAGCAGTTGATGATACTAGTCCCATTTCATATTGTTTATTGCTGTCAAGTTTGATTGGTGGATTATAAAATACATAGAAGTTTACGCTGTCCAATGTAGTCTGCAATGAGTCAAGCAGTAATGTAGTTGATAACATTCCTATTTTATCTGATAGATAAAACTGAACTGCTGGCAGTTTGTGCTTGCTGTTAGCAAATTTATTCGCCGCGAATCAAATCACTGTGTAAAATATAATATTCATTGGATGTTTTTTAGATAACTTTTTGATCTGAGATTATTTAAAATTTCAACAATTTCATTGTCGATTTCTGTGCTCGTATTTCCAGCTTCCTTTGATGCTATTAATAGCATTAACTAGTCAGCTATTTCAGCCTGGGAGTTATAGATTTTGATGCTGTAGCCTCTCTTTTCCTCTACTGGTATCTCATCAAGATCTCCTGCAGATGTGCTTATTTTTTTTTTTTTCCATCGGTGGAACCTTTTTTTTTCCTTTATTATATACTTAATGATCTTAATATAATGACCTGCAATAATACCTTTTCTGTATTTGTCATATAAATTTCTTGCTTCTAACAGATCAGCTGATTCCATGTCATCATGGGCGCTCTCATTATTTGCTTTTATAGTTTCGAGTTGTCTATTTTATTCCTTTCATCGTCTTTCAAGTGCTTAATTTCTTTTACTAACGCCGATTTTTTAAATAATTCTTTATCATAATTTATGTACTCGTCATCAGTAATCTTATTGAAATTTGTATTTTTAGCATATTAATAAGTTGTTGTTGATCCTCCTTTATTTCCTCTGAAATCAATTTTTGTATTTCTTCATCTGATATTCTCTGCGCGTCAGTTTTCTGGATCATTTCTTTCTGGGCTTCAGTTTGTTTACCTATTTGCTCAATAACTTGTTCTGCAACATTCTTCTGTCCTTCTTCAACTATACCAAGTAATCCTTTTTCTTTACGCTTTTCAATATCTTCAGGTGATATCGCAGAAATATCGGGTTGTTTACCAAGTACAGCTTCAGTTACTGGTCTAAAAGGTCTAGCAGTTTCTTCTGCAGTTAGTTGTTGTCCTCTTTGTTCCTGTTCGACTTTTTTCTTGAACTTGACCCTTGTTGCAACGGATTTCTTTAGAATTTCTATTCGTTTCACGTCCAGTAGCGTTATGATAAGGCTCAGCAAAATGATCTTTTAATACACCCCCGCACTGTTCTCAGGCTATATTTTGTACATCAACGTTGTCGAATCCAGTGAATAATATGTAACAACCTGTATTTCACCTATTAAATTGATCCACGTTATAAAATCTTTGTGCCAGATAGACTGCATTACATTTTCTGTTGCGCGATAGAGAAAAATAAGACTTTATTTTATCCATCTTGGCATTGCTTAGCGGAATGTCATCAAACACAATAATTTTATGCTCGTCAGAATCTAGCTCAGCAACAGGAACTAAATCTTCAAGCTGTTTTATGATAAATATTGTATTCGCAAAGCATCTTGTATTTATCCTGCTGTGGATTGATCGTGTAGATATAAACTCGATCATAGTTGAAGAGGTCATTAAGTAACAGATTCATAAGAAGATTAGGTTTGCCTGATCCAGTTCATCCTACATCCTAATAATATCAGTCCAGTAGGTTGTGGTTATACTGATGTTTTATTAATTGCTTCATGTCAAACTTGATTATGCTCATTCTATACCAGGTATTCACAAAACTTTATTGCGTAGTAAGAATAAGAATGAGCTATTACACAAAATTTGGTACGTAATTGACAGCGCAACAGAAGATAAAACAGCAACTGCAACCACCGTGGCTGGCACAGATGTAACAAACTATATCAGAAAGTCTGGAGATACAATGATAGGTAACTTAATTATGTCAGGTCAGTGAGTGCTAGACCTTGAGACAACATATCCACCAATCACTGCAGATAACTCAAAAGCAGTAAGCT
Source organism: Megalonaias nervosa (assembly GCA_016617855.1). Taxonomy (NCBI): domain Eukaryota; kingdom Metazoa; phylum Mollusca; class Bivalvia; order Unionida; family Unionidae; genus Megalonaias; species Megalonaias nervosa. The sequence goes on from JAECUM010052940.1 coordinate 27,317, forward strand.
TTGCCCATCTTAGCACGGTCAGCAATAGTAAGTTATCACTGACAGGTGGAAAGATGACTGGAAATATCAACATGAGTGGATAAAAGAGTAAATTTGCAAACTGAATACCCCCCTGCTAACATAAATAACTCACAAGCGGTAAGTTTTGCACAGTTTAGCTTGGTTGATAATAACAAGTTGTCAATAACTGGTAGGACGATGGCTGGAAATATAGATATGGGCGGGAAATTAATATTTAATACTCAACTCGATAATGCAATGTTGACTAGTAACGATTCTGTAACAAATGTCAAGTTTGTCAAGGATAATTTTGTGATAAAATCCAGTGATACGATCACAGGTACATTGAATATGGGCGCTAACAAAATTACATTGGCTTATAAAGCAATTGCCGCATCAGATCTTACAAATAAATTGTATGTTGACTTTGAAATAAATGTAGCATCAGCAAGTATAACTTCTGCTGCAGATGCTAATTATCTTAAAAAATCCGGAGGCACAGTAGTCCGAGTTTCCTCTGACCCTTGCCACCCCATTTGTGATATTTGGACATTTATGTTCGGGTGTAGGGTCAGAGTCCATTCCCTATCGAAAAGTTGGAATTCGCCGACACCATTTGGTGTCGGCATAGGGTAGCTGCTTACTAACCGGCATAGCAAGCTTTAACGATCTTTCATCGAGATATACCTGCATGAAATAGATAGGAATATGATTTATTTTCTCAGAAATAGCAAGTGTAGCATTCGTTATATCTTTAATCCACTGAGAGACAAGATGCAACTATAGCGTTGATGAAATTTGACCTGGAACTCGCCATTTGCATTCCGAGTCACATGACTATACAAATCTCGCAACCTACATGTCAATGAAATCAGAGGTCCAATAGTCACGTGATATCAACAGTAAACCATTTCGAAAGTTGTTGTACATAGAATTAGAAAATATTAATGAAAAGTCACACTTGTACATAAATATAATGCACACTTAATTCTCAACATATTTATTCTGAGAACAACGACTAGAAACCTGTCGGTATCGCAGCAAGGTGGAGAAAACCAGATTCATCAAGTACTAAGCATGTGTCAGCGATGTATTTTTTTGGTATCACGTGACTACCACGTTGACCTGTGCTCTCCGCTTGTTGAATCTGTTTTTTTTTTTCAAGCTGCTGCAGCATTTACAGATTTCTGGTCGTTGTTTCCAGAATAAATATTTTTAGAAGTTTATGTGCTTTTATTTTTCTACAAATATTACGTGACTTTTATATGTTCGATTTGTTTTCCTTCAGCAACATTAGAAATGGTTAAATGTTGATATCATGTGACTATTTGAACTCTGAAGTCATTGACATGTGGGTCGCGAGATTTGGGTAGTCATGTGACTCAGAATGCAAATGGCGAGTTCCAGGTCAAGTTTCATCAACGCTATAGTTTTGGCTAGTCTGTCAGTGGATTAAAGATATAAAGAATGCTATACTCGCAATATCTGAGAAAACAAATCATATTCCTATCGATTTCATGCAGGTATATCTCGATTAAAGGTCGTTAAAGTTTGCTAGGCTGGTTAGTAAGCGGCTACCTTATGCTGACACCAAATGGTGTCGGCGAATTCCAACTTTTCGATAGGGAATGGACTCTGACCCTACACCCCAACATAAATGTCCAAATATCACAAATGGGGTGGCAAGGGTCAGAGGAAACTCGGACTAGAGGCACAGTTACAGGTACGATCAATATGGCTGCCAACAAGATAACTTCCACGTATGTGCCTGTTTCTGCATTTGATCTTGCGAATAAACAGTAAGTAGGCTCAGTTGCTGCAGCTAGTGGCAGGATAAAACAAGTTAAAAATAGTGTCCGTCATATTACACATCTTGCTGATGCTGTTAATAATTGTTGGGGTTTTGTTGCATCTGCGTCAAGTTATTATTCAGAGAATAATCCAAGTTATGTGTTTGCGTTTAACAACCCTCTGTCTGACGGGTTAGAGTGGATCACACATGGAAAAATTTGTGGCTTTTGGATCAAAATACAGTGTCGAGAGGCTGTAGCAATATGCATGTATCAACTACAAGGTCAAATAAATGCTAATGTCGGAAGAATTTATTACTGGCAATCAGAAAGATCGAATGATAATTTTAGACTTACTAATCTGCATGTGGTATCGAATGTTTATGTTAGTGCTTCACTACACTTGATCCTGCAGTGACCACAGACAGGTACCTGTATTTCCGGATTTATGTTTTCAGAGCTGAGGGTCCTGACCCAGGTTTGTTGAGGTTTCTGATATATATACTCAATGACCTAGTATAGGACATTGCAATTTTAATGTGATTGTAATCTATAATGTCTGTTGATCCTCAATCGATGAGAGTCACAAAAAGAATTTTATATTTTATACTAAACCCAAAAAGAGATCAAAATAGCTGATGTTGATTCGCTAGACCCAGAAAGTGTGGAGGAAGCTAGGCCAATAAATCAGCCCTTCACCCATGATGATGTTGATTTTCGGGTGAGGGGCTGATATCACTATTCATTAAAAACTGCAATTATCTGCATCCAAATCTGGCTGCAGACATCGGTGTACATTTTATACACTTACTGGTATTTCTCGTGGCTGTGCAGCTACCGTCAGCTGTAGAGTTCTTTTGGTGACATGTACATTATATTTCCGGAGCATATCATATATTTGGTGACTTGTGAATCCACCTGGAATAGCACAACTGTCTGTCCTGTGGCCATTTTGAATTTCGCGCTTGATATGGCTGTTACCAATTGCCAGTATGTGTCTAAAGTGTACGCAAGTTTGTTCCGGAAAGATTTGCATGCAGCAAAATTGCACATTTAAATGAACAGGTCACAACAGACCCACATATCATCCATCAGTATCAACACAGATTTGGGGGGTTGATTTATCGGACTAGGAGGAAGCAAGAGCGGTAAATATAATTGCTCAAATGAAAATATTAACTTTAAATTGACCAGGTTTAAATGAGAACAGTGAAAACTTTGCTGGAGTTTCAGGAATGAGAGGCCCTCAACTGATATGCACGATCAGAGACTTTGATATAATTAGCAAATACTGTCCTGTAAGTGAGTGTAAGGAACGGTGATTAAAGGTTGAAAAGTTTTTGATAAATACACTGCTTGAGCTCAATAAAGATGTTTTGAAAATCGACAGATCTAACCTTGTAAAAATGAAATTTCATGATGATAAGAAACCAGAGCAAGAGCAACTAAAAAAGATTCACGACGAGCTTGACAAACTAGCTGAAACAAGGAAACACAAGTTTTTAAAAAATCGTAAGCTCAAAGATACATTTGCTAAACGTCGAGTATTTCGTGTGCTAGGCATGGACTACTATGACCAAAAGATGCTGTTAGAAATAGTAGATAAGAGCGTTGATACTAGCCTGCTAACAACAGCATATCTAGTTCTAATAGACTCTCTCACCGGCGATAAAGAAAAGTATAACGTATATCACATTAATTTTGCACTAAACGCAGTATCAGATACTATGTCCAGGATTGAGTTATATGATGATGTCAGGAGCTTGATGATATTATGACTGTAAAACCTAGTATTGATGGAGATTATGAAATAGATAATAGCTCTAAAAAAATTGCCTTGAAAAACTATAAAAAGAAGCTGGAAAGTTACAGACAGAAACAAAATATAGAAATATCAAAGAGTTGATTGCTAAATACCTAAACCTGTCCGTTAATAACATAAATTTAGAACAAGCACAAATTCGCGGTCTTTTAAGTTTTGCAACAGCATATGCAATTCTCAGCAGCATCTAGTACTTAAAACTTTTAAGCTGGGACAGTTATGTTATGTTGTTAGTTACATCAATGAAACAGAAGATATTTATTGTGATAGAGTCAGTGATATTACTGAAATACCAACAAATTTTGACACCCCATTTTCATCCTCAGATCATAAAGTCTTAACAGATAGCATATATCATGAGATCTCATCTGAAGTGTGTGATAAGTACAGCGATTTTCTTGCTGACCCTGTCAATAATAAATTTAGTGCTCTGATTGATAAGGCTTCTGCTGAAAATACTTTTCCTACAGCAATTGAAATAATTACTTAAACAGTTTCATAACAATGAGAAAAGAAATAATCGACTTCAATCTTATCTCATGAGGTCTATCAGACAATGACAGGGATGAGCTCATCAAGTACTATAAATATTACCATAAAAAAACTTTATTGTGTCAGACAAGCTAAGAAGTATTACAGTTAAATAATAAGCATGCTGAATTACATTCCAATGTTACTAACAACTGGAATCACATCATCAGGAGGATTAGGAAATCCATTACTCCTGATAGTGTCAGGGGTAGGGGTAGCTCTATCAGCAGTAAACAAAAAACCCAAATATGAGAATAGAAATATGTCTTGTTAAATAGCAATAGCGACTTATAATAAAATTCTTAATCAGCTTCGAGCTTATCTGCGTGGTGTGAAGTTTATTATGCTAGATCTGATACAGGAACTACATGTCAAAGATGATTGGCTTGTTGATATAATACCGAACAGAGCTGTGAAATATGATAAACAATACTCAGTAAATTTTGTGTGAAATATGAAATATGGAAGATATTACAGTGGAAGATACCACGTTAAAGATGAAAAGAATTCTTTTCCTAGGTAAGCACATGACAATTATGCGTGACAATGAAAAGTACAGCACAGCAGAAATAAGATAAAATTGTCTCTGTTTCACAAGGAAGATTCAGATTATTTTAGTAAGCTTGCTTGGGTTACAGACTCACTTTCTGAATCTGTTGATAATCATTACAATCCAATATCTCAAAATAAATACACCAAGATCACAGTTGATGACAAACTTAAAAAGTGTTATGTCGATAAATCAATAGTCTCGCATGCAAATTTTATCAAGCTGCTAGAACCTGGCTCCCTTATCAGTGGTAAGATTAATTTGTACTTATTCTGTCATGATGATGAGTCTTACATTATAGCAAAAGCTGAGACTTTAAAAATATCTCGACAAGTGGCTGTGTAAAAAAAATATAATTAAAATCCATCGCAAATGATTTAAATTTATACGAAGCCACCATACTGTAAAATAAATAGCAAAAGGAAGTACCTGCAACCAGGTTGAATGATGTTAGATATCTCTTAAATCTTGGGTAAATGTGTTGTGAAATGTACAATTCTTGATTTTTTTTATCACCTGTAAATCCCAGCGAGTTACTAATAGCACGTTCATTTAGCAGTCAGACGTGTGACCTGCTCTGATAGGATCAATACTTTTGCATTAGGATATAAAATGTCTGATGTTGACTTTAGCAAGGTGGATTTTTTAGATTGGTTATTACAGTAAATTTTGTGTGAATGTTAGGTATAGTAAAATTTTGTGTGAAAAAAATATAATAAAAACCGCAGTTGTAATAAGTGGGTGTTTCTCAGACAACCCTATTTTGTCTGATGATGATGATTCAATGACACGTCCCTTGAGTCGGGTAATCCATAATGAAATTGACGCTGTTGCCTCATCAAAGTTGTTTGCATATTTTGTTTAGACTAACATGGGGGGTCTGGTGAGGTAAAAATCATGCTGTCGTCCTAATACAAAATAGGGTTATGGCTGAGAAAATCCCACTTATTGCTACTACTGACACAGTGCAGTGCTTCATGCATGGACATTGATGACCCGGTGTTGCTTTGAAGATTTGGAGAAAATAAAATCAGTTGATGAATTCATGAAGGCCAGAAGAGAAGATAATTTCGCCGACAATATCATCATTAACATGAATGAAATTCCACTGTACTTTGATCTCATTCCTGGACAGACTGTCGATTAGATGTGGGTTAAAAATGTGAGAATTAGCATTGCAGATATTAAAAAAGAAAATCTGACTTAGTCCTTGCAGTTTCCGCTTCAGAAGATGTGTCGTTCACAGTATGAGAAAGCTGCAAAATAGTCATGCACCGAAAGAATGGATTGTCCATGTGCAGGACAAGGGTTGGGGTGATGAAATGATGCCTCACTGGATTAAAGAGTTTTATCTCAAGGACACAGTTTTATATTTTGTTTAAATAAAATTTCAGTTGGAGTGCATTTTCTGACATGTAAGTATTGAATGATTTAAAAGGTGTCCCACAACTTACAACTCAATAAAAAGATGTGTCCCAGAACATACAGTGCACAAAGAAATTACTTAAAAAATTAATTTATGGTTTCCCAACAAACATGGTAAATACAGCAGTATCTGGGAGGGCTGGATTTGTGAGGTAGTAGTAGTTTTCCTAAGGTACTAAGATTGGGTAATTATTCTGGCAGAAACATATTTACTAGGAAAAATTGATTGTTCCTCATTTTACCTTTTGATATATACATGTATAGTTAACGAAAATGTATTACAGTAAATCTTTGCTTATTACTTGGTAATTGGCTCTGGGAACACGGTGTTAAGCATTTTCATCCATAGTAACCATCACCTCCCCCAACCCACCATTGGGGTGAATTTTACTCTCAGACTTTGCTAATACTTTAGGGATGATTCGATTTTGGGGACCCCATCCCAAGAATTGGGATTTGTTTTTCTTTAATGAGACAAGTATTTGGGGGAATTTTTTTAGTATTTGGGGGAAGTTCTGACAGTCCTATGGTTTCTAATCTTCTATCTCTCGTCATTTGTAATTATTGTTGCAATTTGTTCTCAGATGTCTCTATGGCAGACTACAAAAATAATATAATAAAGGTTTGTGTATAGAGTGAACCAAAATTAGTTATATAATTTTGTTCTTATTTTGTAGAGAAGCTGCCTTATTAAGTAAGCAAAAGTTGAATGTTGTTGTTGCATTCTTAGCATAAAAAAATGCTTTTTTTATAACAAGTATTTAATATGAAACAAATTTATCTGTTTATTTATCTAACATGATGTAAATTTAGGTTGCGTTATAATAATTTTGCTTGATACTTACAGGTGCAAGTGACTGGAATAAAGGCATCCTATAATCTTATGGCACTATTTCACATCAAAATCAGTTCTGTTCCATTGTACAGGATGTCATCTTTTAGCATATTTACAGAGAAGACACATGTCAACAAAACTGGAATATATTCCATTGGCCATGAAAAATGCATGAAACAGAATGTCCTAAAAAGCATTATTAACTTCATTAGAAGTAAAATAGTTAAAAAAGTAATTTAGCATTTCACACTAGAGCACAGGACTTGCAGAATATGTGTTGAAGTAATTCGGTTTATAAAATGTGTGTATCAATCATTGTCAATAGGTATCATAAACTATCAAAAGGGCTAGTTGAAAACAGTTGTTATAATTAAAGAACATAACATATTTCTTGATATGAAATTGGAGGAGCTACATCATCACTTGTCAGCTGTTCAGCAATGCACGTATATAGGAGAATCCGAATACTTACAGAGTTCATGCTAAGGAGTGATTCTGGCAAAATAGTCATTTTAGAGTCTCTCATTGCACCTAAACAGGCCCAATAAACTAAGTTCACAATGCCCTGTATTGATTTTAAAATCCCACCCTCTTTTGTTTCAGTACAATGCATTAAAAGATATAGTAAAATATCACGTTTTGTAAATTTTCCTTTCAAAGAGGAAGGTGGAAATATAGAAAAAGGAGTGTTTTGGTGTTAATTTGATGATGACAAATTTCACCGCATTACATTTTACGGGATTGCTGCTGAAAATTCACTTTTAATGCATGAAATAAAAGTGAAAAATCAGATTAAATCTTAAGCAAATTAGGACTTGATCCACTACTAAAAAATAATCATTGTATCCAATATTTCATGACACAGATGTATGAACAGTTGCTTTCTGGTATGGCATTGTTTGACTGGGAACTATTTTTGAGGTTGACATTTTATGTTATTCAATAAGTGTAGTGAAGCACTATAAGAAAGTGGTTAATTTGTAGAAACATCGAATAGTATTTCGTTAGCTTTTTATTCATCTGACATGCAGATAAGGAAAAACAGTAGTTTCAAGGACTTATAAACTGTATTTTCATCAACTTCAACCTATTCTGGCAAGAGAGAAGTAATATTTCCCAAATATTGGAGCCCAGCTTAGATTCTAATTATGATGAAATGCACTTTAAAGTACTGCCATGCTGAATGGAATGATGTACAAGTTTTGGCAAGCAAGATTTATTACCATTTGACTGGTCTGTTTTAGAATATGATTCTGGGTCTCCCAGGTGGTCCCAAGTTAATAGAGCAGAAGCTCTCCTATATTTAGAAATAATCACTACTGGGGCAATTTTCAAGGACTGTATTACAAATACTGTCCATAATCAGGTTACACTGAAAGCAGATGTTTGTGCGCCAACCAGACTTAAGTGGAATTTTAAAAGAACCCAAACAAATCACTCTATTTTTTATTGCAAGATGTATCATTTTTTAGGGTTTTTTGTCCAAATTTAAAACAACAATTGCCTTAGAACCTTCTTCATACCCACATTGGCACCTGAGCAAAATTAAGATTTTAATTATGTAAAGTAAAATACATAATATACAAATTTATTTGAATTTCAGTAGTTATACTTAGTTCTAGTGATACAGGTAAGCTATGTTTTAGTATATAGTCATATGTCTGATTCCAATGTTACAGGAGCCTCAAAATAGAAACAGCATCTGATTTTAAAAATGCCCATTTTCTAAACCAAAATATTATCTTTTATTCCATTTAGTAATGGTCATAAGTAATTCTTAAATGAAATCAATTTCACCCAGAAAAGAAACCTGGAAAGGACCTGGAAACTTTTGTTCTTAAAAGTGTCATAGACCTGAATATCGTCTTGCTTTGGATTAGCATTTTTGTATTTAACATTCAGTATTTGATATGTGCTAATATGGCAAACTGAAATTTGACTTTCTGTAAAAAAAACATTCACTGGTAAAGGATGCCTTGATATATCATGATTGAAATAAAATAAAAAACACCAAATTAGTAACCGTTTGGTTTGCTTTGAGAGAAACTCAATCCTTTTATATAAATATATTCTCTCCTATATCGAGGCAAAATCAAGTGTCCTTTCTAGAAGGTCAGGTTATTCAATATCTGGAAGTTGACAAAAAATAATTTGCAAAAAAGTGATCAACAGGAAGAAAACTTAGGTTCAGCAGGGCCTAATTAATGGGATTATATTGCATTTCTTTTGCAGCTTTCTGATATAGTTGAAAATGTACTTCACCAAGACAATTATCTTGAATCCGTATACTGACAGGAAATTTTTTCTGTAAGAGTATTATTGTATCAGGTGTCTGAGACCACACTTACCTATCACATCTCCCAACCCATGAACCCCATTCTAGTTCTTGATCACTTTTTCTAACTGAATATTTTACATGTGCTTTCACATGAAAGCTTTGCTTATTAAGTCCATGTAGGATTCAAAAATAGAGGCGATAGATAAGCATGGTCTCATATATGCCCATTTTCTCACTTAGACAGGCCAAGAAAGATCTTAGTAATTAGTTCATCCAAAATCCAGTTTTCTTAGATTTCTTCCTGGACTACACCTAGCAAGTCTTTTGTCAACCATATGCCTCATGTTGACCATTGTTGTTACATAATATGCTCTATGATTTTTATGGTAAAGTGTCCAGCTACAGCTAAAAGCATTGCAGTCATCAGCAGCTTATGTAATGGCACTAAAAGATTCAGTTCCATTTTTTATATTGTTGTATCCAGTGATTATATTTTTTTTCTCCAGATTATCAAATCTAAGACTGAATACTCTCAATTTTAGGCAGAAGATTTCTTTTTTATACTGGATATTTTTATTGACCAATTGGTATCAATCATGCACTGTAGATTTCTGTCAAGACCAAATGTTTTTACTGACTTGATACAATCAGTTGTAGGCCATAGATGATTTTGGTTGACCAGATGTTTTTCCAGCTGCGCAGTATTTGAGAGCATTCCATGTTTGATATAATTTGGTTGAGTGAATTCCATATATTTTTGGACTTCTTTTGCAAGAATGGAACCAGTCAGCTTTTGTATTTCCATCTTTACCATTTGTTACAATTTGAGTTGCATTTGTGGTACAAGCTTTCATGCAACATCGCATACTCAAGGTACAAAGTTATTTTCCAAAAGCAGCTTAGAATTATTCCCCCCTGCATGAACATAGCTACTTATTGAGAAAGTCTTGTTAAGGTTGGCAGGTCTGTAAGACTGTTATTGTTCATTCCTTGTAATTGTATTGTGATACAACTGGTATGTCCCAGTGTATTGATGGTTTAAAGACAACAGCCAAGATAAATAAATGCAGACACTTCAGTTATAATTCTGCTCTCTCTCTCTCTCTCTCTCTCTCTCTCTCTCTCTCTCTCTCTCTCTCTCTCCACTGCTCTGGTGGCCTAGTGGTTAGAGCATCCGCCTCGGATGTGGGAGGTCGTGTGTTCAAACCCTGGCCGAGTGATACCAAAGATTTATAAAAATGGTACTAACCACTGCCTTGCTAGGCACTCAGCATTAAGAGGTTAGTGTTAGGACTGGTGGGCCTGGTGTCAGGATAATGTGACTGAGTGGGACATGATGCCACATGTCTGTGGCATGATGCCCTATTGCTAGACATCACTATAAACTGTCACACAGCAGACATCGTAGCGATAAGACTGAAAATTTGTAAGGCTAAGTTAAAAATCCAAATCACACACACACACTCTCTCTCTCTCTCTCTCTCTCTCTCTCTCTCTCTCTCTCTCTTAGTCACACATTACTCTGCAGGTTTTGTAGCAATGGTCTTTGGGCATTGTATATTTCGTATGTCATAAGCATACTCAATGTTAACCTCAGTCTCAACTGATACTAGACATTCCCAAAAACACTAATTTACAGTGAACTTGGATCAGATTTCAAGACATCAGCCATAAAATGCTGAATGGACTATCCTAAAGCAGATGATTCCAGGGGAGATGGATACTTTTATCTGATTGGGCATTAACACCAATATTCTTAATAACTGACATGAAAAATGGTTGGGGAATAGCAGTAGACAATTTGTGAGCAGTTCCTTTTCGCTAGGTACAGCATCACTTTCCTACCTACAAGATTACAAGAACTAATTTTCCTGCTTGTCTTTTGTCATAACTTGGCTCTTTGGATACTGCTTCTGTTGTAAAACTTGCTTATAATATGCACCTCCAAATTCAGAACACAGTTTTTAAGGAGGTTACAGTTCCCTATATTTCACATTGCAATGGCTTTTGTGAACTTCTTTAACTTTTTTCTTAGGTACCAATTATATGAACTTTGTAAAAATTTGGTGAAGGATGTAATAACCGTATCACTGTGTTCTAATGCTGTCTTAAAAGCAGGTAACATTGACCTAGGTTTCATTCCTTGATTATTGTGGTTCACTTGTACATTGACTTCATGCATTTCTCACAGGAAAGGTATAAAACTTTGCAAAGTTATTTTAAGAATAATTCAGCTTTGTCTCTGAAGTTGGAGCACAGTATCATACATTTCTTGCTTCAGTGATTGGTTCATCTTTCACATCTTATTGATCTCTGTTTCTTAGGCATTGTATGTGGTGAAAAAAATAGGTTAAGAGATATGCTTGTGTGAATATTAAAGCAGTGCTTGAAATTCTTGGCCATTGTAACTTTATATTTTTTCATATTTGAGTGACTTTAAAAGTTTGTTTGACAGTCTAATTTTAGCAAGTTACAAGGTAAGGGGATATATCTATAAAACTGAGTCACTGTGGCTTATATACATGTGTATCATGTTTCATTGACAGGTTTTAGTTTTCAACACTGCCACAGGTGATGGCAATGGTGTATTTGGACACATTTCTATAACTTCACTTTGTTACAGCTATTTCTCCCAAACCATTTGCACAAAAGAGGAGTGCCAGATCTGCACCAGTGGCATCATTACCAGCAAAACCTGCCAACAAGGGACAGAAGGTCGATACTCCTTTAAAAAACACTCAGCAGCCTGAGCAACACAACTCCACCAAGAAAGATGCAAAGAGGAAAAAAGCTGAGCATTCCTCTCAAATTGTGATACCTGTGGTGCAAGTGAGTCAGGCTAAGAAAACCACACATGCCCTCATGCGTGGTACTCTGGAATTCAGACTGTTCCATGAGAAGATAGAAATGATGGTAAGATGGTTTGATACCAATATTTCATTTCACCCAAATTTGTGATATCTCTTTGCATATAATGTGGGAAGGTGATTTACGTCATAGCAACACTTTGAAGGTTATATGGTATCCTCATCCTACAAATGTATTTATCACTGTATATCCTAACTTTTAAGTTAAGTCAAACTGTAAACAATAAAGATCCAGATCTGCCGGTGCATTATGCAATGGCAGATCTGGGTTGATGCATTTGGCAGTTAGAGTAACTTATAAGTAAGTTAAAAATGACTGAACTCCCATTTAAACAGAGATATTGATCCCTATCAACTGTAGAGTTTGTAATTGGTATATCCAGAAAAGTTCTCTATCTTTCCTAAAAGAAAGTGCTACTGGAGAGCTCTGGATCAGATTTAATAATTTCTATTATCTGATATGTAACACAATCTGTGTTGTGGTGAGATGGATTAAAATGCTTAGACACCAGGGAATCTTTATGATTATGGATATCCCTCAAGGGTTCATTTATTCTCACTTGGAATTCCCTTTTAATCTTGCCTACATATTGATTACCTGAGTGCAGGTGAGTAAATAGATGACATTATATGTGGTACAATGTCATCTTAGTTTTGATTTATATTTGAGGTTCATAAATGTGCTTTAATTATCCATTTTCTTGCAAAAACTGCAATAATTGGTCTCGCAATTTTGATACTTTGTTTGTAAATGTTTTTCCACACTCCTGGTGGTAGTCAGGCATCTTTTTTAATTTCACAAAGTAGGAAAGAAGTTTTCTCGCTTCTTTATAAAACGGAATTGATTGGGATGGTAGTAGCAGATGCATCATTTCTGGGCATTTTGTAACTGATTCTTCCAGTTTTTGTTTTTTGTTCAAATCTTTCTACTGACAACTATGTGTAGAAGAGCTGGGTAAGAGTGCTAATGTACTCTCATGTAGACTCAAGGACTTTCATTGATTTGGGATCGGTTAGATTGGATTCCTGCAGAGGGTCGCCTTCACTTTTGATCGAATATAAACTTAAGGAAGATGATGACTGATTGGTTGTGGATGCATTCCATCCCGTTCTGCTTGGGTGTTCTAGTCACACACACCCCCCAAGTCCCTGACTAGTGTTGTTATTATTGTAAAACATAAGAGGGAATAATTCGGGTTGATTCATATGTTCAACTGATCCCCAGCTTTGGAATACATCATAAATTATGATGCAATCTCTCTGCTACACAACCGTTACATAGCAAAATGTATTACCAATATTAAACTATGAAGCAAAATTTTAAGATCTTCAACCTTTAGTGCAACATATCAAGATTACACACATTGGTATTAGAGTACCTTGCAGTGTTTGGAAAAAAAATCTTCAGAAGAAAAGAAGATCATTTTAACCACGATAGGAAAAACTGCAGTGCTCTATGTCTACCAACTCTACTGAAATAAAAGAGGAAACATCTGGAAGAACTGGAATAACCTATGAACATTACTCACTGGTACTAACTGGAGCTTTTATACCACAGGATTTTTTTACTGAGGACCTATGGAGCCAAACAATGGATTGGATTATACCACCAGATGAACAAACCCAATCAGCTCATGCAAGATTATTGAGCCAAATTAATCTAGAAAACAGTTCTTCATAATGGGTTGTTACTGAGGACCTCCTGACCCCAACAATTATTTGGAGTTCACACCAACATATTGCAATGGTTTATTTCGGAACCTGGATTCTACAACAATAAATCATGACAACAGTGTCACATGACATTACCAGTAGCAATTCAGCTATCATAAAACTCATTAAAATATCATGTTCTTGGTTCCACATGATGAAATGTATCCAGTGTTAATGTAGGAAAGAAAAATATCCTCTATGTACTGAACAGAAAACTTAGATTTTTATTGGGTAAAAATTTTTATCAGATACAAAAGAAGAAAGAAAGATACAAATAATTCAAGAGGAAACTAAATGTGTATGGTTGATGTTTGAGCCAAAATTGTTTAAGGAATTATGGGAATGAATACAACATTTATTCTCAATTTGCCTTAAATTTTACTGTTTACAGGTATGTATAGGTTCATTGGAAGATGCATATATATATATATATATATATATATATATGTATGTATGTATGCAATGTGATCCTGCTATAACACAAATTCAGATATAACATAGCCATGGCATGGTGTGGCTCCTGAAATATCATATGTATCTTTTTTTCTTTTACCCCAAAAATATGTTTTTCTACTTTCAAGTACGAAAAATAACATGTAAAAAGTTTACTATCATTTTGTGTATGAATTTTAATATAAGATAAAAGTATCAAAAATCAGGTGTGAATAGTTTATTCAGGGCTCACTCTGGGCTTCACCAATGTTGCAAATTGCTATTTTGTTTCCCTCATTGGTGACAAAATATTCCATCTGCCAATTTGTTTTTTGCAACTGTACAATGTTTAAACTTGTATACAATCTTGGATTTGGAGTGGAGAAATTCAAATGCACCATGTAAAAGAGCCACAAACTTGGATATAAAATGCACTGGAATCAATTGTTACATAAACAAATCTTTTGTTCATATTGACAAACCATCTTTACAGTGCATTGTTATATCATAATCCGCTTATGCTGACATCTGGCCAGAGTATGGTATGCTGTGATAACACTCGAATGGTCATGCTGACATCTGGCCAGAGTATGGTATGCTGTGATAACAATCGAATGGTCATGCTGACATCTGGCCAGAGTATGGTATGCTGTGATAACACTCGAATGGTCATGCTGACATCTGGCCAGAGTATGGTATGCTGTGATAACACTCAAATGGTCATACTGACATCTGGCCAGAGTATGGTATGCTGTGATAACACTCGAATGGTCATGCTGTGATAACACTCGAATGGTCATGCTGTGATAACACTTGAATGGTCATGATGTGATATCACTCGAATGGTCATGCTGTAACAACACTCGAATGGTCGTGCTGTGATAACACTCAAATGGTCGTGCTGTGATAACACTTGAATGGTCATGCTGTGACAACACTTGAATGGTCATGCTGTGATAACACTCGAATGGTCATGCTTCTGGACTAGTAACCTTTAAAGGCAAGAATTGGAACAGCTACAAACAACGGCTTTTTTTTTTTAATGTACCCAGAAAAATATTTTTTTCTGAAATTTCAAAGAAAAATGATTACCTTGGAAGCACTTGTTCTGTGTATATACTAAGCAAATGAAAAAAATTCAGTCTCAATCAGTGTTCTATAATTATTTGATGTTGCTGCTAGATTAACAAACAGGCATTTGTCTGGTCATCCATCCAGTTGCTAAGTGTCACTAGATCCCACCAGGTTTACTTGAACCTCTAGGGGTGATCTCAAGGTAGAAGCTTGAGAAAGTCAACTCTGACCTCCATCCCACAGTGTATAATGTCAGGTAGGGAACAGTTTTTTTAGATTGCAATACTTGTTGTAACTGCCATAACTTAATGAGTCAAAAGGCTTAACAAGTTTGATCTTTTGTTAATTCTCCATATGCAGAATGAATAACTAATCTTATTTAGCTATCCACCAGCTCGGTTCTTTTCAAGTACCACCTCAAAGTTCTCATCAGCTCCTGTAGACCTAGTTAAAGGCTCCAGGCTAGAAAAAGGTTTCACTACAGAAGACTGATAACCCATGAGTAGGAGCTTGTTCTTGACAATGAAGGCATGAATAATACTGGTCCATCGACTGCACTGGTGGCCTAAGTGGTTAGAGCGTGCACCTCAGATGCGGGAGGTCACAGGTTCAAATAGATAATATGACTCGGTGGGACATGATGCCACATATCTGCAGCATGATACTTCAGTGCTAGACATCACAATAATCTGCCACACTGCTAGACATCATCACAATAACCTTCCACACTGCTAGACATCACCATAATCTGCCACACTGCAGAATTATAGTGATATGACTCAAATTGTTAAAGCTATGTTAAAAATCCAAATCATCCATGCATGTACACACACACACACACACACACACACACACACACACACTGGCTCATCCCATCAGGCTTGTAGATGGTTTTGGTTAATTGATAAAACATTTATATCACTGATTCAGTCAGCTGTAGCTGTTACAGGTTCAAAACAGGTCCTGTTCAAGAGGTGATCCAGTGAAGCTCTTGAGTGGTTCAAACAATGATTCAGCCAGATTCAGAGCCAACACTTTTGGACCTGTGAAATCAAAATCTGCCAGAAGGTCAGAGTGGTCTTTGTTTTGTCCTATATCCTCTCTTCCATGATGACACAAGTCATTGCTTGTGGAATGGTAGCTGTTTATTGGAGTTGTTTCTCTTTGAAGAACTGAGATAGGAAATTTAGATTATTTATGGTACCTGTGCCCTAAGTGGAGAAATGTGTTCTGCTCATACCATTTTGAGATATGCTTTCAGACTGGAGAACCTTCTCACTTAAGTAATTCTCTCCATGACTTGTGAGAATTGTTAGTTCTTGAGGACTTGTTTAATATGATGCAAGCAGGTTCAACAGTTCTAGATTCAGATGATATGCTTGGCAACTTGGTTGCTTGAGCAGAAGATAAGATATATTTATTTTCCTTGGGATTTCCACTGCCAGATTTATAAGTCATTTATTCAATATTTTTACTACTTGAGGAAGTAATCAAGATGAAGTGACACTTTGATTCTCATGGTTTTTGTAGCACCTTTAGATTCAGAGATGTTTGAGGATAAGTGTATGCATCAAAACCTTTTGGAAAGATTATTTACTGCCTGGGCTTTCCGATCTGGGACTGGTGAGGCAAAGGTTGGGAGTTTTGCATTCCACCTTGTTGCAAAAAGATCCACCAGTGTTTGATCACAGTGGGTAGTTATGTGACTGAAAACTGAGGGACGGAGTGACCAGTCTGTTTGTATTAGTTGATTCTTTCAGGACAGTGAGTCTGCCAATACATTTAGTCAGCCTGAAATATGATGAACTTCTATGTAGATTTGTCATGATGAAACCACCTTGGAAAATCAAACAAGAATGCAGAGGTCTGGGGATTTGGTTCCCCCTTGAATTCTGAGATAATTCACCACTGGAGTTGATGAACAAAATGAGAATGCTCTTTCCATGTAGCTGCTCCTGCCAACAATGAAATGCTTTCAGTATGGCCTTCATCTCTGTGATATTGATATACTATAGATAATCCCAAGTTGGTCATACTCCACTGTCCTCATGGAAGATGATTATCTCAGTCTGCTGTGCTCACAATGGTAAAAACTTTGGATTTTGTACCTGATCCCGAGTCAGTCATACTCCACTGGCCTCCTGAATGCTGGAAGGAGATAAGCATCTCAGTCTGCTGTGCTTGCATCTGTACAAACTGTCAACTTTGGATGTTGTACCTGCAAAGGAACATGCTATGCAAGCCAAGTGAGGTTTACACGTTTTCTCAGATGGGACCCTACATGCATGGAGACTGGTGTTATTTGTTCCAAGAGGCAAAGTCTCAGCCTACTGGGACAATACAATATTTTGTAATGGTCTTGTAAATAGAGGTCCACTTCTGCTTTGAGTAAACCCAATAGGCAAAGGAATTTGTGGGCTGAGAGACTATTCTTTGTAAGAATTGAAACTATTGTTGTACTGATTTTCAATGCACGTTCCTAAGGGAGATGTGCTTTGAACTCTATACTCAAGTGGATAAAATGTTGAGGTGGTGTGGGATCAGATTATTCCTTGTTGACAAGGAATCCAAGGCTGAGAAGGATTGTGACAAGGAATATAGCTCACTGAGTGTTCTTGACAAATGTCGTAGTTGGATATGTAGAGATGGTCCCAAAGTGAGGCATTACTCTATCAATAATGCAATCTTAGCTTGGTTTTGTGGTGGTCTGTTAAAAAGGTGGAAGTGGAGAGCACTTCATCTCTTTCTGGTAGTTGTAGATTTATTGCTGCTGTTAAGATACTGGCCAGTGTGAGCTGTGCAGATCTGTTTAGTACTGGCACCATTTGAGAGACTGACTCCCAAGCGTGTCCAGTGGGAGTCGTGATGAGAGGGGATAAATTGTGTTTGGACGGCTACCATTCAGACTAAGCTCAACATGAAGCCTACCACCACAACATTCCAGACTAACTGTTGTGTCATTAAAGGACTTCCAATCCATCTGTACTGAGGGTTCTGACATTCCCAGGCCTGCAATGTCTCTGTCTACTGCTGGGGTGTCTGTATGATAAACTGGCGAGTTTTATAAAAATCTACTAAAATTTGATGGTAGGCATCACTGCGAAAAGAAAGTCTGTTGACACTAGGGAACTGCAGTTGTCATTGTAAGCAACCCAATAGGTCAATCACTCGATCAGACTGTCATAGCAGTTTGAAAAGCGAGTTTATCTTTCTTGATTAGCATGTCAGCCAATGCTGGAACTCTGGACCAAGCTGTTGATGGAATAGGAGGCGGACAAAACTGTAGTGGTAACAAGTGAAAGACTTCTTCATTCAGTGCATGTAAACAGAGATTTCTCCTGTCATTGTTAGGTCCAGCATAGACAGTGAAGCTTCTGAGTGTACTTTTTCTTCTATTGAAGAATGCGGTGATGCTGACACCTCTTGTACAATCTGAGAGACTGTCTAAGGTGTCAGCTAACCATATTAGCAGTTCATCCTGATTATGATATGGTAAATTCCAGATCATCACTAAGCAAGTCCTCCCTTTGAGTGGCATAGACCTTTGAATGAATTGAATCCACTTCACATGGGTACTGGGGCACTGAACTGGGCATATGATGCAGGAAGTCTGTTGTGGAACATGAGACTGCTATACAGGCAAACTTTTAATAACTGAAGTGGATGCTATGACTGTAAACTTTGCACACAAAAAAACCTGTATCTGAACAAAGTAGAAATTATAAAACAAGTCTCATGCAGTGTTGACTAAAATAACTTCTGTAACCAAGTTTTCTGAAGAACAAAATTTATCTACACAACAAAATAAAGCTATTAAACATATTACCAATGTCCCAGTTTGGGACAGTGCACTTGAGACTCATGGAGGTAAGTACAAATGCATGCCTATATGCATGTTTATAATGAAGTTGTAATTCTACAGTAGATAGAAAGACGTTATCTTTGAAAGAAAGGAGAAAAAATAAGTTGGAAATATAGATAGAGTATACTTCCAACTTCCTCCAATGTTGAGTATCTTTTTTAACATGGTTTGTGATATGTCAGGAGAGTGCATGCTACTTGGCATGGGCAATAGAGCCATTCCCTGTATGAAGGGGAGATCATTTTGCCTGCCACCTGTTTGGGCAGATATTTGTTGGGCTGTATTTGCAATGTAGTAGTAGTACTTTTAAGATATTCTAAGGTAATATATTTGAAAAAGAAACATATTTACAGGACATTGGAAGGACCACATGTTTATCTTTAATGACATGCTTTTTTTTATGGCGGTTAGCGAAAAAAAAAATATTTAATGACCAGCAACATTATTATAGAGGTAATCTTGCAAAATGTTTGTTTATTATAAGCAAGTGTTCCTGCCATACATGTCATACAGTTGATGCAAAATATGGCATCACTTTACAAAGTTATTTGATAAGCAGGGTTCACTTGTATATGTACATGTCTGCTAACATGGGTTTAAATTTCCAGAGCTTGATGCCAGCCTTTTTAAAAGACATGCATCATGCCCTTTTGTCACATGTTAAATGTAAGCATATATACAATTAATCAGATAATTAATCAGATTTGAGTATTAAATCATGTGTTTTATTTTCAGGTCTATAAAATTTTGAAGTCTACAGTGATGAAGCTTGTGGATCTGCTCGAAGATAACATATAAGGTTATAAACCAAAAAACCTTCAGGAATCGAGAAGAAACACTTAAAAGCAGTGAAAAAATTGAATATCAGATAGATTAGTCACTTTTCATGGATGTTTTGTTTTGTATCTGGATTAAAAATTGACTGGAAAATAAGTGTCAATTTTAAAATAAGTTTTAGATCTCAATTTCACATGATTTATATCACAAAGGTAATAAACACCTGTACATATACTGATATATATATACATTTACGCAGGGGCCCCAAGTGGCTGAGTGGTCTAAAGCGCTCACCATCATGGATCACTGCCGTCTCATCTCAGTCTGTGTGGGTTCGAGTCTTGGGTTTGACCAATGTGGATATATGAGAAAATTTGCCAATAGCTTCTTGTGGGTTGGTGGTTCTTTCCAGGGTTTTCCTGGGTTCTTCCTCAACCATTTATACTGGCCGCCATGTATAGCCTATCTTGTGCTGAACAATGGCGTTAAACCCTACAACAACAACATACATTTACACATACTGACATACATACACACAAACACACAGTATCCATACATAGACAGTAGTCCTCAGTTTAATTTAGTGTTGTGTGAGTGCTTATAATTATCCAGGTATATAATAAACTAGCATTAATACATGAAGTTAACATATTTTTGGGGTGGGGGTGGGGGGCACATGGCTGAGTGGTCTAACTGATCACTGCCATCTCACCTCATTCCATGTGGGTTTGAGTCTCCAGCTTAGCCAGTGTGGGTATGTGAGAAAGCTTGCCAGTTGCTTCCCACAGATCAGTGGTTCATACTTGGGTTTTTCCAGAGATATACTGGCTGCCATATATAGCCAATCTTGCACTGAAAAATCGTGTTAAACCGAGAACAAAAGCACGTTTTCCAGTACTTGATTGCTAAAGTTCAAACTTCATCTTGTAAAATAACAAATCAGGTCATTTTATATATCAATTACATAAATATTCACTGGCAGAAACAGTGAAGTTTTGATCTGGTAGCATATTTTTGATATCTTGTCCATACAGTTTTTCCTTTGATTAGAAATCTTTTGTGATCATGCATCTAGCAAAAACAATGTGGTCTCGTGGACCAGCACGAAAGAAGTGGTAGCACTTTTTGAAAACAAAGTAGGCATTATGTCATCCTGTGGATATGCCAGATAGGCAGGGATTATGTCATGCAATGCATGCCTGTCTCTTCATCCTATATAGGCAGGGATTATGTCATGCAATGCATGCCTGTCTCTTCATCCTATATAGGCAGGGATTATGTCATGCAATGCATGCCCGTCTCTTCATCCTATATAGGCAGGGATTACGTCATGCAATGCATGCCTGTC
>JAECUM010052946.1:0-24554 GCA_016617855.1 Megalonaias nervosa
TATATATATATATATATATATATATATATATATATTCTCTTTTTATTACACCAATCAATAAGACAATTATCTTCTTAGATAATGCATCACTAATCTCCCCAAATTAGAGGATTCAAAGACAATAAGAGAAGTCTTTATTTGTTGAATCACTTAAATCCGGTTTATATTTTATGTTTGAGTGTATTTTCTACACGTTGATATGAGTAGCGTGGTCTATTTGACGGAGTATAGGCTATAGTAAGCATAAGAATGTCCACTACATTTGTTCTGCTGATCTGAAAGCAATGTAGCGATGTACGGCATTTCTTGTGGGGAAAATGGCGTAACATTCCATGTATAGCAAATAAGGTGAATTCGTAACTTCTCCTATTATATTTAATATGATAAATTGTGACAGGCAGCTATGTGACGGACAGAAAACCTGGTTGTCGTACAAGCTGTCAGTACGTTTGGGATGATATAATGCCTTACACTTTGGCCTGATATAGTACTGGTCTGCGGTCATTCGTATCAGGAAACTATAGATTTTGATTGACATATTGCAGGAACGCGGATAATATTACGACTATTACTAAATTTCCGCGAAGATGACATTTGTTTTCTTCGAGTAAATTTGGTGTGACAGAAGACTTTTGAATAAGTGATGACGAAAGGAAAAGAAATAAGATAACATTAATAATAGTTTAATTATCTCATGTCGAGGCAAATGAATACTTCGACACTAGAAACCATGTTCATGTTGCTGTTGAACTTTACAAGTTTTAAACTTGCACACGCTAAACACCTGGAGCTACACTGGTGTCCAATTACCATTTAGCTTGTACATGATAAACACCTAGAGCTACATTAGTGTCCAACTACCATTAAACTTGCACACGCTAATGTGTCCAGTTACCATTCAACTTGCACATGCTAAATAACTGGAGCTACACTGGTGTCAAATTACCATTCTACTTGCACATGCTAAACACCTAGAGTTACACTGTTGTCCAATTACCATTCAACTTGTACATGCAACACCTAGAGCTACACTGGTGTCCAGTTTCCTTTCAGCTTGTACATGATAAACACCTAGAGCTACACTGGTGTCCAATTACCATTTAACTTGCTCATGCTAAACACATAGAGCTACGCTTGTGTCCAGTTACCATTCAACTTGTACATGCAACACCTAGAGTTACACTGTTGTCCAACTACTATTCAACTTGTACATACCAAACACCTAGAGTTACACTGGTGTCCATTTACCATTCAACTTGTACATGACAAACACCTAGAGCTACACTGGTGTCCAATTACCATTCAGTTTGCACATGCTAAACAGCTGGAGTTACACTTGTGTCCAGTTACCATTCAACTTGTACATGCTAAGCAACTAGAGCTACTTTGGTGTCCATTCAGCTTGTACATGTTAAACATCCAGAGTTACACTGGTATCCAGTTACTAATCCAATCCATAGCCTCGCCTTGTCTAAAAATACCGAACCGCCACATTGGCATTTCGGGTACATGTATTTGAGAAACCTTAGGATGGCAGCAAGCTACTTTCCATTGCACATAAAGATGTATATACAAATGAATTTAGTCGAAATAGTCGTTTTATGATGTTATTTTGTTTGTGCAGAACTTAATGTTTTTTACGGGATACGATATCTATTTATATAATTGAAAATATATAAGATTAAAGACGATTTTATAAAAAAAAATAGTCATTTCTAACATGTTTTCTTGCAGAATTTAATTTAAAAATGTTGTTTTATATTAAGCATCTTTTGCTCGTTGTTTTAATTGGAACATATATTTAAACTGTTGAGGTGTCTGAATGTGTCCTAAATAACTACTACGGTTATCTATCAAACATCCCGCCTAGCTACACAATTATTTGCAGGAAACACCCTGCAAGCACCCGGTGCAGAGCTGCCAAATATGGAAGGAGCATTTTTTTTCCGGTGCCAAAGTCCATTTCGTTTAAAAAAAATATAAAAAAAGGAACGTGGGCGTGACCTAGGACAGGATATATACACACCACTGTGTTCAAACAAAGAGAGAGAGAGAGAGAGAGAGAGAGAGAGAGAGAGAGAGAGAGAGGTACCATAGGTGAATCAAGGATTTGTTACAGACAGTACAGCAGCGTACGTTAAACTTTAGATGCATTTCCACGTATCCTAGCAACAGTATATTACTCTCATAATATTACAATTACTGTATTTATTAATTTAAGAGTCTCAGATTTGCTTTTGCACTGGGTTTCTATTTTAAGGGGGCTGTGATCCTTTGCAAGTCACTACCCTTGCAAGAGGCGTTTATTTTCAAAATCAATTTACAATATATATAGTCTTTAAAAAATCACAAGATCTGAATTCTAGTCAGTAATTTTCTACTTAAAGAATGTTTACATACAAATACAGACGGACATAAGTCGAATTATCACATATTTCTGAATACAGCGCTGCACATTAACATACGGAATTAAAATTCCATAAACACTGGGTGTAACAAAATGTGTCCAATTATGTACATAGAAATGTGAGCATGCTATTATGTGGGTGTTTCTAAAATATATTTTCATGATATCCAGTTTTTGTTCCCACGGATTTTTGCTTTATCTTCCTGTTTAAACACATACCTATCATCACTGACATGTTTCTGATTCATTTTCGCTCTATGTACGACAAAGATGAAGACAAATCTCTCTCTCTCTCTCTCTCTCTCTCTCTCTGTGAAAAGATGGATGGCCAGAAGGATTAATGAACTTGAATTGTTAAATATGGATGGATGGATGAATTAATATTTCTGTGGACAAATATAGAGTAAAAGCCGTGTTAGGTGGTCATTTGATTATAAAACGGTTGTACCCTGACTAGCTGATGAAAAAAAAGCTAAAGCAAATTAAATGTTTACTAAGAAAGAAGGAAGACAGACGGGCGTACAAACGGATTCGCATGCCTGCACGCACGCACACACAAACACACATATACAGACTGTAAGTTAGTCCTAGGGGTAAACATTTATTTTAATAATTTGTGAGAAAATGTAGAGCATGTTGTGTATAATTGATTTTCAAGACAATAATTAAATGCAAGGACAAAAGTGGATCAATATCAGGATAAAACAGGTATTAGCTCGAATGAATGTATATCCATATGGATGATAATGTTATCTGAATGAAATCATTCTCCTGTCATATTACAGATTAGAGAATACAATATCACCCCCACGTCATATCCTTACATGAACTCCGCAAAAAAATATCCATAATATAGTACTATTGACTTTTTGTGTGCGTTTTACATAATACTGACATCTGTCGAATGCATCGGAGGTATTGAAACTAGATGACCATTCTTTCAAGCAGAAATATATTACTACTAACGAACTAAACAAGTGAGGCAGAATAATGGAAATACAAAATGGAGAATATGTTCGAGATGGTCTTAACAGATCTAGGTTTTAAAGTTGTTTCGTATACAAACCTAATATTTGGTTGTAAGCTCTGTGTGTGTGTGTGTGTGTGTGTGTGTGTGTGTGAGAGAGAGAGAGAGAGAGAGAGAGAGAGAGAGAGAGAGAGAGAGAGAGAGTAAATATTACAGTATGGTCAAGGTCCCATTAATATAAACCATATTGGGGACATTAAAGCACTATATGCTAAGCTATATTTGAATATTGGAAACCGTGAGGGAGGGGTACCCTGGTGTCGTATTAATGTGTCTAGCCTTGCCTAACAGATATTGTGTTTGCTATCTTACTTAAGAAGAATACGATACTATTTACAGCCCATGGATGGATGCTTCTAGTATTAGACCACATACGAGGGCGAGGTCAAGAGGTCAAATAGAGTTTGCTTTCAATTGACGTACATTTGATAAGGCTTTATATTCAGAAACACGTTTTGTTCAACTGTTTGCATATTCGCTTGATAACACCGAAACGAGTGTGCTTGTCAAGTTGAATGCTTTGTGTTAATGATGCATTTCAATGATAAACAAGAGTACCGTAAACGGTATGTTAAAGGCTAGCTCTTTGTTTAATTGTCCTTTATACGGACACTAGTATCCCATGGTTGATTCCAAAGATTATTGACTAATATGTCTCAGTGACGTGGACCATCAAGCAGAAGATGCTGTTTTGAACTAAAATTATTGTGCAGAAACTATTATTTTATTTTTATTAGACTTACCATGACCGCGGCCTCTGACCTTTTAGGTCACAGAATCTACATGTACCCTAAATGGAAGCCAGTCATAAAGTTTGGACTAGGAACTTTACCCAAGAACAAAAGTGCAGAAATTGTGTTTCTTGGAGCCACATGACCCTGATCTAGCACCTTTAACACCAAAATCGGAAAGACCTCTTCCAAATCTTAGGCGCAAGACATTCACAAACGTTGGTGAATATACTAGGGATAGATGTAATGTTATTATGCAAATTCCACTTTCTTTCTGTTACAATAGCCTTCACCGTTGGTTTGTTGCCACCTAAGCCAAAGTGTAAGCCCTCCTCAAGACTTACATGCATTGTAGAGAACCGAAATTTGGATTCGGAAACAAGTTTTCTTATTTCATCACAATGATGTAGACGTTCGACGTGTTAACTCCTAAATTGATAAGCTTCTTCCTTACCACAAATGTCTAGCATCCGCAAAGTTTGGTCCAGGTATGTATTAGGGGGCTAAATTTAGTTGTTTAAGGTGGTATGGTATTTATATAGCTTTTAGAATAGAAAATACATTTGTATATAATTCTCTACATTCTCTTGATAAATTTAATAACGGTATGTCTATGATATAGGGGTTCATCTTTAGTTACAGTTAACTGTAATGGTTGTGATTCCTGTTAAACATAGTGCTATCTATAGCCACTCGGTCCCAAATGGGGTCATGTTATAGTTCATTGTTATTCTGGCAGGCCGCTGAAACAACGAAACCATTTTATTGGCTGGATTGTGTGTTTTTGGATTTACAATAAATCAATGATAGCAACTTTCCCGTAATAGTCAAACATTTAGTTTAGTGACTATTTATAGTGAAATTAGTTACTCTCTTAGTTGGTGCAAGTGCATAAAATAGGATTATGTAGTTACAGTTTAATTTGGAATGAATTAGATCATAAGGATATATTTTACAAGTAATTTCCCACTCAATATAACATTTGGGGAAATTTCTAATACACAGGTTGCAAAGGAGTGTGTGTGGGGGGAGTGGATATATGGCTATAATTTGGTTATTGAATGTAGGTTTTGTGCATTTTTGTATGTAGACTAGGGTCAGATTTCTGCAATTAACACAGTCAGACCACAAGTTTAGTTCTAGAAAGGGTCTTCAAGGAGTGCTTTCTGTCAAGTCCGTTAGGATCCTTTATAAGCTAGGGTCAAACATAGTACAATAATAAGCAAATAAGGTAGGAAGTGAACATATTTACTATTTTCGGATTAATCCTACGGGAAATTTACATTGTGCCATTTTCTCTTTAGTTTTTCTTGCACCCAACTAACGTCATTAACCCAGACAATAACCCTATTAATTTCAAACGATAAATAAATTCGCTAGCTTTAACATTACTAATCACATAATATCTTTAATACCATTAACACCCCCTTGACTAATTAATTATTGTCAGTATTGTAATTCATAAATAGGGTAGTAATCATTTCATACTTAATTTCTTATTTGGCTTCAGTTAAAATATAAACAATAACTATACCGCCATTTCCTAACCAATTGAATCGCAGGTTACAATTATAACAATCAGTCTAAAATCAAACCTAACTATTCAACTACCAATCCAATTTGACCTTACTTAAATGACTCGAACAGGCTAGAAATTAACCCGCAGTATTCAACTACCAATCAAATTTGACCTTATTTAACTGACTCGAACAGGCTAGAAATCAACCGAAGTATTCAACTATCAATCAAATTTGACCTTATTTAACTGACTTGAACAGGCTAGAAATTAAACCGAATTATTCAACTACCAATCAAAACGTTTTTACTTGACTAACTTGAAATCAAATATAATACGACTTCACTTAACTGACTGGAACGGGCCCAAAACAGGTGCTAGGCAAAACAAACTAGCATACACCTGGGTGAAATCCTTGCAAACAACAAGCCTGTGTTGTCAAACTATTTTTCACCAAGGGCAGTTCATGACATACAACAAAAACAAAGAACAGAAAAGTTTACTATAATAACGGAATTTATATTTCAATCAACACACAAAGTTACTACTGTCAAGTGCAAGAATAACACGTTTACATAACTCCAACATCATAAAAGCATCTCAGTCTTAGATATATCAATTTACAACAGCATACCACCAAACGCCATCATCACAAAAATAGCTCTAACCTAGATAATTACTACATCAATATACGTCAACTTGCCAATCAGGTAGAGTATACAATCATGTCACAAGGCACCAGGAGTAAAGTCCTGAATAAAAATAGACAGGAATTAGACACCAAGCAAAACAGACAGGTATTAGACACCAAGCAAAATAGACAGGTATTACACCAAGCAAAATAGCCTTAAGACCGAGAAATTTTGAATAGAATAAAAGAATATTACACAGAATTATATACGACTCAGAATATAGAACCAGAGATAATAAATAAGTACTTAAAAGAAATTAAATGTGAGAGGATATCATCAGTACATAAGAACTTATGTGATGAATTCATATCCATAAATGAAATAATTAATACAATAAAACAACTAGCGAAAGGGAAAGCACCAGGGAGAGATGGGCTCACTGTGGAATTCTATCAAAAATTCCAAAGTGAGTTAGCGCCGATCCTAGAATTTTTATATAATAATATAGTACTAGAAAGTAATACTATGACAAAGTCAATGAGGGAGGGACTAATTTCTTTAATATATAAAGGGAAGGGAGAGAGAGAGGATTTAAAAAACTGGAGGCCCATCTCCCTCCTAAACAACGATTATAAAATATTGAGTAAACTCCTATCAAACAGAGTTAAAAATTGTATGGACACAATAATAAACACTAACCAGACTTGTGGGGCAAAGGGAAGAGACATCCAAAATAATATGCTTAATATTAAAACAATAATTGATTATATAAAAGAAACTGGAAAAATGGGCGCTATGGTGCTAATTGACCAAGAAAAAGCTTTTGATAGAATTGAACATAATTACATACAAACCGTTTTAAAAATATTTGGTTTCGGAGAAATCTTCCGAAAGTGGACTGAAATCCTTTACAACAAAATTACTGCAAGAGTACAGGTAAATGGGGCAATGACAGATAGCTTTGACATACAAAGATCAGTGAGGCAAGGGTGCCCACTATCAATGCTATTATATGTAATAGCGATAGAAATACTAAGTATAAAGATAAGAAGCAATAACCAAATAGAGGGAATAAAAATACCCAATTTAAAAGAAGAGATAAAAATGCTCCAACATGCTGATGACTGCACAAACTTTATTAAAGACCCAAACTCCTTTAAACACCTAGAAAAGGAGTATGAGAAATTTGGAAAAGCATCAGGGTCAAAAATTAACCATGATAAAACGGAAATACTTAAAATAGGAAACTGGAGGGGGAACCACCCTGGATTACCCCCCCCCCCATTATATAAAGAACAGAGTGAAAGCTCTGGGAATCCATTTTGGCTATAACGAAGAAGAGGAAAACTACAAACAAATACTTGAAAAAATTAAAAAATGTACAGAAATCTGGGCGCTAATGCCACTTAGCATAATGGAGCGAGCCCAAGTGGCAAAAACCTATTTTTACTCCAATATGAACTATACACTAAAATCAAACGACATAGATAATAAAAAACTAGGTAAACTAGACAAAGAAATCATAAACTACATATGGGGATACAAAACCCACGATATTCAAAAAGATACTTTGTACAGGTCCAAAAGGAGAGGGGGATTAACCTTGCCAAATCCAATCTTAGTTAAATGCACAAATATTCTTAACCGTTTTAAGATTATAAAAACAATACCCAGTATTCCGTGGGAATCGTTGTATATTTACTGGTTTGGGTTCGCTGTAAGGAATAGGCAAGATATTTATAAAAATAATGCTTTAAGTAAATTAATAGAAGTGCCTAGAAAGTTCAGATATATAAAAAATTTGTTGTTACAATATAGGGATAACAAGGAGTTGTGGGAAATAGATACAAAACGCACTTATGAATGGATTAGAGAAACAAGTACAAAAATATAAGAAATAAGGTGGAACAGGAAATATGGGGAGTGAGCTGGGAAAATATATGGGGACAGTGGGAAAAAAGCAATTCTTTAAAAATACAGAGTATTATGTTCAAATATTTACACAATGCATGGCTTACTGGAGAGGTTGCCATACGAAGACACATGATAAGACAAATGCCGAAATGCCCCATGTGTAAAAAAGCTTCTTATACCAAAGCTCATGTAATAACCGAATGTGAAAAATCATCAACACAAAGGAATATTGTAATTGCACAAATAACTAAAACTGAAAAATACCGGAAAAATATGCTGTTATATCTAGATGGGAAATTTAGTAAAGAGATATATATGAAGCTGATAGATTACATAATATCCATAATGAAAACATGTGGGCAAGATATAATGATTAAAAAATGACACAGGGTGTTAAAAATCATCTGTATTTTGTGTATAACAATTCCTAACAATATGCTAACAGTCACCCAAAATTGTTTTAATAAATAACATCTAATTATTCTTTTTTCTATTTATGGGACAGGGAACCTACACATGGAAGAAGTATGAGACGTAGACGTCGTTGGGCTAAGCCACATGGCGCCACGCGAAGTGGACAGGCCTGCTAAAGAGCCTCAGAAAAATCCATGTGTAGTACATGGACAAACAGTACACGCAAAAGGGAAATAGGAAAATGTAACTAACAATGGGTGACCCAAGGCTAACAAAATTAAATTATATATATATATATATATATATATATATATATATATATATATATATATCTATATATATATATCTATCTTTGGAATTTAGGTCTATTTGGCTTTTTTCAGTCTTTCATGCTACAAAGGAATTGAAATGTTTCTGAATGTAGAGGGTAACATAAATAAATAAAGGAAATGTTGCTCCCTACATGAAGAAATCCAAATTGTCCTTAACTATTAATATTAATATATTACCATAAATATAAAGAGGGAGACGACTCAGGAATGCAAATACACTCAAAACAATAGGTTTTATTTTAAAATTTTCAGTGCACCGTCTCACTCTCAAAAAATAAGTAAAAGGAATTCAAAATTCAAAATTATTTAAATTTTAAATTTTTTTTATAAATTTAAATAAATACAATATATGTCCACTCATATGTATATGGTATATATGTGTACATATATGTAATGAAGTAGGAAAACCTGGGATATCTCTGATTTGACATAACTGCCGTCCTTACAAAACACTTATAGCAAACACACAATATAGCATAACACATATAGCATACACAGGACTTAGGAGACCCTTGGCAAAGGTCACAAAATTTTGAAAAAGGTGAGGGACTCCGAGAAAGTAATTGAAACTTGATCGGATGAACAAACCTTCAGATACACTAGGGAAAATACCCCGTCAAAAATTGTCTCAAAATAAATTTTTGATCAAAATTCTTTATATAAAATAGTACAGTACACCGCACCTGGGGGAAACAAGAACACATGAAATACTTTTATTTTTTTTTTCGGCTAAGTGGTGGGGTGGGGCATCTGTCTGGTGCCCCCCCCCCCCCAAAAAAATAGGACCGAGATGGAAAAAGCCAATCACAAAAACGACACCAAAACAATAAATGGGGCAAATAATATACCACAGGAGGAAACCAGCAGAGAATCAATCGTTGGAACATACCTGAACTCTCCTGCAACAAAGGAAATTATACAACGAGAGCTAGAGGTCCAACCACATTCACAAGAAAACAACACACAAGGAAATCCAATCTGAATCACAAATTCATCTCTTAATAAAGCAAATGCCAAGATAACATACCTTGAGGATGCTATGAAGGCTAAATCAACAAACAGAAGTGGAAAACAACCAATTAATTTACACCTAGAAACAGAGCCAAATAAGGAACAAACTATGACAAGACACCAGGGCCTCAACCTTGACAATTCATCCCTGACAACGCAAATTGACCAGCCAAATACAGAAACCAACAACAACACAACGGAAAATAGTAATAATGCTGAAATTCCCCCCACCCCCCACCGAGAGGTAGATGACAGAACAACAACAACCACATCCACCACATCCACAACTAACAACAACACAAATGAGAATAAGGATAAAGCTAGAATGACCCCCAACCAGGCGATTGACAACAGAGCAGCAACAACCACCACAGCAACACCAACCAATTACACAACACACAATACTCAACACCATCAAGAGGTGCACGACGGAACAGCAACAACCGCAATCAATCAAGTGATTGACAACAGAGCAGCAACGATTACAACAGCAACAACAACCAATTACACAACACACAATACTCAACACCACCAAACAGCAACCACAGCAACCAAATAGACAATACACAATAGTCAACAGGCAGGTCCATCTGGGCACATATCATTAAGAGAAATGGCAGAAAGAGAAGCAGCACTCCAAGAGGCAAGTCAGATCGCACAGGAAACAATTAATAATGATTTCAATTACAAGGAACAGTACGAGGAAGTAATATAAGATAAAGGAAGAAAAAAAAACAATTAAAGGAAAGCAAGCCATCAAAATAACCAACACGAGCAATGACAAGCAACAGTACGAGGAAGTAATATCAGATAAGGGAAAAAAGCCAATGAAAGGAAAGCAAGTCATCAAAGAAACCAACACAAGCACAAAACACAAAGAAAATACAGACACCAATCCCCCATCAGAGCCAGGCTCAACTGAGGACATAACCATAACAACTGAAGAAGGCCAAAAAAAAGGAAAGAACTAAACCCAAAAAGCATCACTATCACCCAACTGAAGTAACGCTATACATCAGCAGCACCAATCAAAGATTCCCTCAAATCAGCTACAAAAGCTTTGCAGCAGCGCTAACACAACACCACAGGGGCATGTTCCGAATCATCCGACCAGAAGCCAAATATATCATAATCTGGTGCAATACCGCACGACAACTTGCTAAATACATGGAAATCACAAACATAGCGGGTATACCAGTAACTGTTAAAAGGCACCAAGCAGTGAATAAAACCCGTACCAACGCCCCTAGAATGACCATTCACTAAGATATAAGAGGGGATCCAAACGAAACATCAGTGGGAAATCGTGAAAAACAAACGAACGAAACCCCAAGAAGTGGGTTCAAAGCCATATTGAAACTAACTGAGGCACACCAATGGAAAACCACATCAGACATAGAATATGATCTGATATACTATGGAATCCAATACAGAAGGGCCATAATGCTCAGAAACAGCCAGGGAAAGGAAACTTCCACTGTGCTATTAGAATTTACAGAGCCCCCACCAAAAACGATCAGACTTGGCCCCTATGGTAAAACCATCAAATTGGACAAATACATCAACAAAACTCGATACTGCAGCAATTGCAAACGATGGGGCCACTTCACCTCCCGCTGCCGCTACCATGCAAGATGTCAAAAATGCGGTGGGAAACACAAAGGCACACTGACAGCAAAAGCTCAAAATGCGCTAATTGCCGAGGAAACTACACACCCTACTCTCAGGAATGCCCTCATACAATAGCAGAACAAAGAATTATCCAAACCATGGAAGAAAAATAGGTGTCATATAACCAAGCAAAACAAAAAATGATCAGGAGTTCCAAACCAGCACAACCAGCGACTCAAGCAAATCCAACACCTACTCCTCAACCAACAGCAAACACCACTGTGGGACCTAATGCTACACTAAAAAGTTCCAAAACACTCCCAAACAAGAGAAACGCCAACCAAAATCCGGATATTGGAGGCAAATACAACGTACTACAACAAACACATATTGGACACAAAACTAGGGAAAATAAAACTACATTGCACTCTAATCAAAACACTATTGGCTGCCATAGAACCAGGGTGGGGGTAAATAGCACAGCTAGTGACAACCTTGACCCATCATAATAACAAATTACTTTAGTGAATTACGGGAAAGGAAGGCATCCAACAAATCACTCACAATAACCAGATGAAAAAACAGGACTTTTTCCTATTGCTATTTCACCTACTAGAAAATTTTTTCCCAAACAGCAATAAACTGAGCTAAATTAAATTAAACACGTAAACAACAGCACCAATAAATGGATACACACAACGATAACATGGATACACACAACGATAACTTTATGTAAACGAACTCCTCATATGGCAATGGAACTGCCGAGGGCTAAGCCAGAACCATGGAGAACTAATATCAGCCATCAACAGTGCTACCAAAAAACCTAGTATATTATGCCTACAAGAAACACATTTAAATGGAACAAATAAAACCATACCCAAAATATATGGCTTTGACACAAAATTCCTTAAACATAGGAGTAACGGGAAAAAAGGAGGGGGGGGGAGCTGGCTATTTATATCCATAACACAATTACAGAAGCAACAGAAATCGACACAAACATAGACTTAAATGGGAGCCCCATAGAATATCAAATAATCACCATCAAGGTAGGACCCAAAAAACTAAACATCTATAATATATATGACCCGGAAGGGACAAATGCAAACCCCATCCAAAATTATATAGAAATAATTAAAGACAGGAGCATAAACAGCATTATATTTGGGGACTTCAGTGCACACAATACAGAATGAGGCGGTGATCATGTAGATACAAGAGGGAAAAACATCGAAAAATACACCAGGGAGAACCAGTTAATAATACTAAATACAGGTACACCCAGCAGGCTAGGCCCCACCAGTGGAAAGCTAGCACCAATAGATTTGACAATTGCTACACCAAACCTTGCACTAATCACGGATTGGGAAGTGCTTCAACAAAGCACGTTAGGCAGTGACCACTTTCCAATATGCATCACAATATATATACAAAGTGCAAAAGAGCAACAAAGCAACATACAAAGATGGAAAACGGAAAAAGCTGATTGGGATCTGTTTCAACAAATACTGAGCAAGACACTACTAGAAGACCTGCATAACAACGACACCAACCAAAATTACAATAACATAACCCAGGCAATAAATAGAGCAGTACAAAGCAGTATACCCAAGACAAGCGGGAATTCCAATAAAAATCACATACCATGGTGGACAGAGGAATATCGAATAGCCATCAAAGAAATAAAGAACGCCCTAAATCGATTTAAACATACAAAACTAGCTACAGACTTTATGAACTACAAACAAAAGGATGCTGTCACACGAACTGTAATAAAAGAAGCGAAAACCAACTCATGGCGCAAATACTGCTCTACACTTAACCACCTCAGCAACTCGAAACAAGTCTGGGCAAAAGTTAAGGCTATGAAAGGGAAAGTCCCAATAACATTGCTAAAAATACCAGGAACTGATACCAACAAAGACAGAGCAGAACAACCAGCGAAGCATTTTGCAAACTCAAGTAGCAACAACAACCACTCACAAAAATTACAAAGACAAACACTGGAAAATGAATTCCCTCACCTGTTCACGGACCAAATCAACAATAGCAATGACTCACCGCTCAACGACCACTTTAGCATAGATGAATGGAAAAAGGCACTGCTTAACAAAAATTTCACATCCTCAGAAGAAGATAACTTAGGCTATGATATCTATAAACACCTTCCAGTAAACATGGAGACAATAGTGCTTGACCTGATTAACTTAATATGGCAGACTGGAAGCATGCCTACATCATGGAAGCAAGCTGTTGTCATAGCCATACCCAAACCAGGAAAAGACCCCAGAAACCTTACTTCACACCGACCAATCTCCTTGACTAACACCATCTGCAAAATTATGGAGACAATGAATAATAATCGACTAAAACACCTTCTGGAAAAAATCAACTAATTTCCGAGAATCAAAGCGGATTTAGATCCAAACGATCCACCATAGATCAACTAGTCAGATTAGAAGCCGACATTAAGATCGCCTTCAACGCCAAACGAAAATGAGACAGGCACCTAATAGCGATATTTCTAGACCTTGAAAAAGCATTTGATCTGGTCTGGACCAAAGGCCTAATCTTTAAACTCAACCAGTATGGCATAACTGGTCGCATGAACCGGTGGATCTCGAACTTCCTAATGGGGAGACAAATCAAAACCAGAGTAGGAGATGCACACTACAGGACCTATACACTGGATAATGGAATCCCTCAGGGAAGCGTGATTAGCCCCACTCTATTTAACATCATGATCAACGAGCTCGGCAAATGTAGCAACAACAAACTAATCGATCTCTCACAATTTGCAGACGATAGTGGAATTTGGAAGGCGGGCAACCCAAACAGCCAGATCACTATCAACCAGCTACAACAGAGCCTAAACGCTATTGGTAAATGGGCAGACAACTGGGGATTTAAAATATCCAACACCAAAACAGTAGGAATGCTTTTCTCTCCACCCAACAAGAAAACCATCACATACCCCAAACTATGTCTACAAAAGACTCCGATTAACTTGTTAAAGGAAACATATTTTTGGAAAATGCTGTTAGATGAGAACCTTAGCTGGAAGTCGCATATAACAAACCTAATGAAAAAATGCAACCAAGACCTAAACCTACTAAAAAGCATTAGGGGTACAACGTGGGGAGCAGATCAACAAACCATTCTAATGCTCAACAGGTCATTAATTAGAGCCAAATTAGACTACGGTTGTCAGGTGTATGCCTCTGCAAGCAATACTTTGCTTCATAAACTAGACAACATCCAATATAAAGCGCTATTACTATGTACGGGGACCCTACCCAACATTTCGATAGACGAACTACATATACTAATGGGGGGACCTACCACTGCACTTGAGACGGGAAGAACAACTATTAAGGTATGCCACCAGGAATTCAATTCACAATGAAAATAAACAGACTAAAGCGGCGATTACAAAGTGCAGGAACCCATTCACTAAAAAAGTAGTCCCAACCCACCCACCCCGAGGTAAAATGATCCATACGTTTTGCGAAGAACTAGGACTACCAGGGATACAAGCAGAACAGCTGCAACTTAACGATCCCACTCCTTGGAAAAATAACATCCCCAGAATAAACCTAATTGCCCTAACATTTGGGTCCAAACTCCAAAACCTATCGGGTGCATTAATAGAAATTCAGAAAACTATCGAAGACACGTATTCAGGATACCTTAAAGTCTATACAGACGGATCCAAATCTAAAGAATTAAACAGAACGGCAGCAGCAATAGTGATTCCGAATTTGGCGCCAGACTCCCGAACGGATGTACAATTTACAAAGCAGAATTCTGGGCAATAAATGAGGCACTCAAATGGATAAAAACCCAAAGCCAAAGCCAGTATGTTATTATAACCGACTCCCTAAGTGTACTCAAATCCCTGGAAACTGGTATTTCAAAACGCAGAGGAAATCTACTAGACAAAGCAATGCAATCCATTAGAGAAACAGAAAACAAGCAACAAATAATCGAATTCTTATGCGTACCCTCGCATATCAACTTGGCTGGAAATGACAATGCAGACCAAAAAGCAAAGTACAATCTCATGAATGACACAGTAGACCTCATAAAGTATAGCGTACATGAGACATATAGCCAAATCAAAAGCAGAATCAACAATAAATGGCAGCAACTCTGGGAAAACACCAACAAAGGCAGACACTTATACCAGCTGCAAAAAGAGGTCACCAGAAATATTAAGATACCTAAAGACCTAGAAACTATCGACCTCAAAATTATTAATAGGATAAAAACCTGGAGGACTCTATTAAGGAACAGCTTTGGAAAATATCTCAGCAAAGAACCAAATAGGGGTGCAGACTGTCCTCACTGCACTATAGCAGAAACCCTGGACCACGTTTTTAACAGCTGCCCCAAATACTACATACAGAGAACTAACTTCCAAGTATATCAAAGGAAGATCGGATCCCCCGCTACGTTCCCTGAATTCCTAGACAGGACACATAAAAATAACATCGAGACCACATACAAGAATATAATACTGTACCTAAAACAAATTTACAAACACAATAAAATCTAGCAATAACCAAAAATGTCGTATGGGGACTCACCGGGACCATAGCAGCAAGATAAAGCCTGTGCGCTAATAGCCAAAGGGCAAGTCCATAGGGGTTTGAGGGTCGATCGCCCCATGTCCCGCAACACACCTGATTAAGACACTGTTAAAAAATTTATATATATATATATATATATATATATATATATATATATATATATATATATATATATACACACACACACACACACACACACATAAGAGCATAAACCAAATACCAAGATACAATAAAAAGTAATACGGGGGGTGGGGGTATATAACAGAAAGAAGAAAAGGGAAGGAGATTTTTTTTTTTTTTTGCATGTGTTAAACCAACTAACCAAACTAACACAACCTCAAAAGCACAGGTCTGAGCAGAACATCAAGACAACACACGAACAATACAGCAACTGGCCCCAAAAATAGAACGTAAAAGGTGGCTAACCCCGCCATCAGCCCCGGTTGCACAAGGCGACAAAGACTGGTTGAACACTATCCAATCACCACAGATGTTAGGTCCTCTTCCAACTTAATATTATAAGGTGACCTAAGCCCAGTCATCAGGCCCCCCCCCCCCGCGCAAGGCGGAACTAAATAAACTACAAATAAACAGTCCCCAATTTAGTAACACACAACACGTAAAAACCAAATAACACCAACTCAACAACGTCTCTCAGACCAATTGCTTCAAATAATTAATAAATAAAAGAAAGGGGCACAATGTTCTTGCAAATCCTTCCAAAACACCAAAAGACATTACAAGCAAGGCTACAGTGGCACCATTCCTACTGCCTTCACAAAATGAGAATCACGACATTCGTGATCAAAAAGTCGCAAATCAACAAGACTTACGTGACTTGGAAGTCGAGACAGGAGCAACCAGCCTATCTTCCAGATGATGCAACAACTCCAGAATACCAACCGAAGACAGAAGAAGACAATAACAACGACTTTCAAATTTGCCTGATTATATGAGGTTCTTCCTTTGGATATTGAAGACCCTTTCAGAAATAGCTCTATCTCATTATCTTGACCTGACCCTTTGTACACCGCCGTCAAAATTAATGACTTTAAGAAAACATTGCGTGACTCAAAAATACATGGGGTGACTGACACTCTGCTGATTGATATTATTTTGAAAACTAAAGTACACACTATGCATCAAATTCCAACTATTGTAAGTGATAGTAACGAAATTTGTTAGACTTATTGAATTTGGATAATTGCACAGGTGGCTTACACACTATTGGAATATCCCTTAGTTGTCCATTAGTATAACTCGACTAGATTTCATCAAGTACGCCTTGGCGTTTCGGGTTTCCGGTGGCATTTCGCCTCCCGCGGGTCCCCTTCCTTTCTTCCTCGCTCGGACAGGTTTACAACTAAAACGTGCGACATTCGCACATAAAAGCGGGACTGTGGTGGATCCATTCCTACAGTGCCGACGAATTGAGAATCTTGATCGTGAAGACTTAACCAGTCGCAAAAAGCACTAGTTTGCGTAAGCTACTTAAATTTTTGTTGATTGATAGTACAGGGAGTCAGCGTGTAGAACTGGAAGCGCTAGGGTTAAATTAAATGTGGAAAAGAAAAACTCTCTCTTGTGACTAATTCCCCTTAGCGCAGCTACATCAGATTAGGCGCTACAACATATGTGATGTTGAGCTAATGTCACTGTACGGACGTTTTTTTTTTCTTTTTTATGTTGTTGTTGTTTTTTCTCTTATTTCAGTCATTGCAACCAAGACCTTTCACCTTTTTTCCCAAAAAGATCGACTTCTTCTTACGTAAAGTGCAAGCTATCAGCAAATATTGGCAACTGTGGATGGCGGAAAACTTGAATCATCGTGTGGAAACTAAATTGGTAACAGAGTGACTGACAACATCATAACATGATATTCTACACATAATATAATAATAACCATAAATAAGCGGTTCGAATTTCATCATTGCAAATCATCACTTTCTTTTTAGAAATGAAGCTAAACGCTAAAAATAATTTTCGCCTTTGCAAACGACGAAACCAACAAACATGACAACAGCAGAAACGCCTTCGAAAGGAATACAGTACTAATTGTCTGCGCATACGCTTCACAAGTAAGAAAAAGCCCCAGGGGTATATCCGTATCGAGATGTAACCTTAAACGCATGCGTACTTACATTACACTAAAACAGGCATATAGATTGCGTAACAGGATCAAAAATTCCTAAAATACCTTCAGGAAAAAATAATCAACTCCAGTAGTGAACTGCATCTTTGTTTAGAGGAAGAAGTGTGTTTTGAAACCCTTGTGTTCCAACCTTTGTTCTAGCAGTCAAGGGGTTTGAGTGGTCTATATACCAGGTAATACATACTACTGAATAAACTGTCAAGATTCCCTTTGAAAAAATGTAATGAACTGAAACTACAAAAAAACGTTATCATACAGAATTTTTATTCCAATCTTTAAATATATATAAATATTACCTGGGTTTGCAGGTTTTAACAATATTAATCCACACTATCCCACCCCACCCCCGCTCAATAAATTCAATAAGCATTTTGCACGCATTTTACAGAACCCAGTAACAAGAGGATAAAAAAGACGCTATATCTATATTCTTTCGCACATCTGCTCTTTTTGCCTTCATTTTCGACCCAGTGGATTTGAGAGAATAGAGCTTGGTCTTGGGCTGAATATCTACACTTCTCCAGATTGCGAGACAACGCGAAACTGGGTTGCGCTTTAATCTCGGAAGGTCAGTTTATCCATGGGTCTGTCGGTTGAATTACGTTAGTTTGGGACCTCCTAGCCATTCGTTTCAACTTAGGAACAACAAAGGATTTAAACCAGTCATGAACTTGAAGAAATCCAGATCTCAGTTCACCATAACAAAAATAGTGAATCCAGTCTGCAGGTATGGCCAGACATCACCTGAAATTGCCAGAGTCGATTATCTCCAGGGACTGACTGACAAGTTCAAAAGTTTAGCGGTATCCCACAAAAGCAAAATTTAATTTATGATCATAAATATGATCTTTGATCAAACACGACAATTATGTGCATTTTTCGGGAATAAGCCTAACTGTATGTAATATATAATTTCTATGGTGATATAAAAAATGTTGATGACTGATACTAATTAATTTGTGTATCCATGTTGACACAAAACTTTTAAAGTAACTCGAAGGATAAAATGAAACATTTTTACATCAATGACA
Organism: Megalonaias nervosa; assembly: GCA_016617855.1. Taxonomy (NCBI): domain Eukaryota; kingdom Metazoa; phylum Mollusca; class Bivalvia; order Unionida; family Unionidae; genus Megalonaias; species Megalonaias nervosa. Next base: position 19,374 of record JAECUM010052946.1, read on the forward strand.
AACCAAAGATCAACAAGGAAACAGACGATTGCTATTTCGTTATCCAGATCTGTCTACGCTGGCCCTCTGGACTAAAGTGTATTCTCCACACGACTAAGGTGGATTTTTGTGGCATGTTTGTTTGACTTGTATCATATCAAACTTCGCAATATTTTTTACTACCGTATGAACTCGCTTATAAGATGAGTTCAACTGCAAATGCACAGACACAGATCTGCCGTCGCATAATGCGCCGTCACATCTGGGTCTGTGCACTTTGTTAGCAGTAATCAGTAAAACAAACAACATAGGCCCTGATCTGTAGGCGCATTATGCTACGGCAGATCTGAATCTTTGTTCTTTGCAGTTTAACTCTATTTAAAACGAATATATATGGCACATTAGTATTGATGGTATGGATTACTCAAAGTTTAAACGAATCGTTGGAATTCTTCAAATTGTTTTTGTTGCAGAGAATACCTTATATGTCCATGGCAATGTCGCCCGATAACAGAAAGATGCCGACATCACAACAGCATAGTCAAAATTGTTTATTGAAACTGTAATATAATTTTAAAATATGGTCATAAGTTATTCATCTTAGTTAAAGACTTATTCACCACATTTTAGTTACCCTATTCATATTTTTCCTTCGTTGTTATCGTTTAGGTTGCCCTGTTAATATTTTACCTTAGTCGTTAGCATTTTGGTTTGCCCTATTAATATTTTACTTTGTCGTTAGCATTTTGGTTGCCCTATTAATAATTTACCTGCTGTTATTTATATATTTAACTTGTGATCACCAAAAGACACATTATGTAAGACCGGCTACTCTGGTTAATCTTGGCATTTCTCCCTTTCTGAAAACGTTACCACTAGCATCTAGTAACAGGAAATAGTTCCACCTTCTTTGATCACGTTCATGAGAATATCATGACCTAATCCACGAAAACTATTTTCGTTTCGTCAGTTAACGTCTTTTATCGTAGTTGTTTACATCAGCATTTCGTTACTCTGGTAAAACCATTGTATGTGATTTTAAAATCTTTTGCAAAAGATTATATGCTATTATCTGCTATCATTCTATACTTGGTTATTTGTTCCCTTTATGTATTCCCAGTCAGGCTGAGGAAGAATGAGCAAATTGCTGCAAACTATGTTACATTGTGTAAGATCTATGATAAACAAGGATGCATAAACATAGTATAAACCAACAAGCTACACCAAGCATGCATGAATAGAGTATAAACCAACAAGCTAAACCAAGCATGCATTCATAGAGTATACACCAACAAGCTAAACCAATCATGCATTCATAGAGTATACACAAACAAGTTAAACCAAGCATGCATTCATAGAGTATAAATCAGCATGCTACATTAAGCATGCATTCATAGAGTATAAACCAACAAGCAACATCAAGAATGCATTCCTAGAGTATAAATCAACAAGCAACACAAAGCTTTCATTCACAGAGTATATACATGGATACATTCGTAGAGTATAAACCAACAAGCAACATCAAGCATGCATTCATGGAGTATAAATCAACAAGCAACATCAAGCATTACATTCGTTGAATATAGACCAACACGCACATCAAACATGCATTCACACAGTATAAACGAACAAGCAACATCAAGCATGCATTAATAAAGTGTAAGCCAACAAGCAACATTAAGCATATTTTCATAGAGTGTAAATCAACAAGCAATATCAAGCATGCGTTTGAAGAGTATAAACCAACAAGCAACATCAAGCATTCATTCAGAGTATAAACCAGGATGCATTGATAGAGTATAAACCAGCAAAGGACATCAAGCATGCTTTCATCGAGTACAAAACGAGAAGGTACATCAAGCATGCATTCATAGAATATAAACCAACAAAGGACAGCAAGCATGCTTTCATAAAGTACAAACCGACAAAGTACATCAAACTTGAATTCATAGAATATAAATCAACAAACTACATCAAGCATGCGTCCATAGAGTATAAATCAGCAAGCAACATCAAGCATGCTTTCATAGAGTAGAAACCAACAAACTACATGACCCATACATTTTTACTGTAGGGCAATCATACAGTTGATATGCATGAAAATGGAGACAGATGGATAGAAAGTAAGGATAATGGAACTAGCTATTCCCATGTAGGCACAATGTTTTCAACCAATTTAAAACGCACTTGTTAATAGCTCTTGGTGACTGAAGACGAGTCATATGAAAGCTGTTGCACCAAATTATCAGAATTTACAAAACATACTATCTTCGAAATATTGATCTGTAGCATTAATTAGAGCACGTATAATGAATACGGTATAGATATTACAAATCTGAATTTACTCCAAAGGCTGTTCAAGCACATCAGAATGGGATTCGTGATTTTGAATGGCAGAAGGCCAAAAGTGACACTCTCATCTAAAAGGAACTGAATAGTTTCCTTCCAAAAATAAGCATAAAACAAAGAAAGTTGTTACATTAACCAATTAGTATCGGTGATTGAACAATTACTGGCCTTGACCGGTTACAGGTTGTGTCACTGGTCAGTATACAGTCCAAATAATTTAGGTATAATTAGACGGGTACCGAGGGGCTACTGAGAGGCTCCTATAGTGCATTAAGAAATTGACTATAGAAATAACAACAATTAAATATTATATCCATATCTATGGCTTATTTTTCAACTAATGCATGACACAATAGTATGTCTGCCACAATAGTATGTCTGTCATAATAGTATTTCTGCCTGCTCCAGATTAGGTGAGTGTGAGGATTGTTATGATTGGGGTGGGTGCTCACAATATTTTATTGACAGAGATAGCCAAGTAAATCATGCAATTAATTTAGTTGTACCTGTCCCACTCACTGAGGATTTAAGTGAAGGAATTCAATCGGACTCTACTGATTTTGGAGCAACAAATCTTCGGAATTCAGAAATTATGAATAATCTGGACCAGAAACTTTTACGTTTGCAACAAGAAGAAAGGAATGAACCTAAACAGTTAATATTTGAATATGAGCACTTATTTCCAGATGTTTCTACAAGGACAAACAAACTTTTTCATGATGTTGAAACTGTAAATTCCAAACCTGTGAAACAACACCCATACAAGACGAACCCTCTCAAACAGGAATACTTGGAAAAAGAAATTCAGTATTTGCTGGAGAATGATTTTATAGAGCCCAGTAAAAGTGACTGGAGTTCACCATGTATACTTGTTCCGAAACCAGATAAAACTTTCCGTATGTGCACTGATTATAGGAAGGTGAACAGTGTGACTAAGACAGATTCATTTCCATTACCAAGAATCGATGACTCCATTGATAAAATTGGAAATACCAAGTATGTCACCAAATTTGACCTTCTGAAAGGATTTTGGCAAATTCCACTAACGGAAACGGCAAAGGAGATTTCGGCATTTGTGACTCCAGATGGACTTTATCAATATAAAGTGATGCCGTTTGGGATGAAGGGTTCTCCAAGTACCTTTCAACGTTTGATGAATATGATTATCTCTGGTCTAGATAATTGTGATGCTTACATTGATGATGTCATCATCTACAACGACACCTGGAAAGAACATTTAGCAACAATTCGGAAATTCTTTGACAGACTCACTGATGCAAGTTTGACAATCAATTTATCTAAAAGTGAGTTCTGCCGTGCTTGTGTGACATTTCTAGAACATATTGTGGGACATCGACAAGTTAAACCTATAGATGCTTAGGTCAAGGCTATCTCTGATTTCCCTGTGCCTGTCAGTAAAAAGCAACTGATGCGATTTTTAGGTATGGCTGGATACTATCGGAAATTTTGTTCCAATTTTTCTAATATTGCTGAACCCGTTACAAATTTGTTGAGCAAGAAAAACAAGTTTCATTTGACTGAAAAATGTCAGGTGGCTTTTGACAAGTTAAAGGCCATACTTAAAAGTGCGCCGGTTCTTACAGCTCCAAATTTCAATCAATCTTTTAAACAATCTGTTGATGCAAGTGACGTTGGGGTTGGAGCAGTATTGATTCAAGAAGATAGAAATGGTGTTGATCATCCAGTGTGCTATTTCTCTAAGAAATTAAATAAGCACGAAAAGAAATTACTCAAAAATCGAGAAGGAATGTTTGGCTTTAATATTGGCATTACAGCATTTTGAAGTTTACATTAGTTCAGCCCCTTCTCCAATTGTTGTGTTTGGTGATCACAACCCCCTTACTTTCATCGACAAGATGAATAATAAAAATCAAAGATTATTAAGGTGGAGTTTGTTGTTACAGGAATATAACCTTGACATCAGGCACATCGAGGGAAAAGACATTTTCATTGCAGATGCACTTTCCCATGTATAGAAATATTATTTAATGTACACTCTTTGTAATTCATAAGACTTCTTCTTATGTAATTCTTTTTACCTCATGTATAATTAACATATGGTATTTGTACTCTTATCAACAGACAGCAGTAGTAGCAGTAGCAGTAGTGATAATAATAATAATAATAATAATAATAATAATAATAATAATAATAATCTTTAGGTTCTCGTTTTGGTTCGATTTGGCATTTTACGGACCATAACACAAGTAGGTTATTTAGAGTAGAGGAAATTGGAGTAAAGTGCCCTGCCCAAGCAAACACTTGCTCTGGTACCCAACCCGGATTAATCAGATCGTTGGTTTCTAACCCACACTTTTTCAGTCCGGCACGCTAATAACAGACTGCGGTTGTTTACACCATTAGTAGTTTCTTACCACATGCAGACATTCCTACTCCTCCCCAAGCCAGCGGAGATCAACGCATGTACACTGAGAAACAGAAGACAATCAATTAGCAAACATAAATGACTTAGAGTAATTAAAGTGGTGGAAATAAGACCACACGAGATAAAAGCAACAACCACCTGTGGTTCACTGGGATTCGTCACAAAGGTACAAATTGTAATTCACATTTCATTAATCATCTTGTATCTTACTATAAACCAAGTAAATTCGTCTTAATCGAAAGTTGGTTGCTTAGCATGACATTACGCAGGGAGGCAGACTGCGTGTTCAGACACAAGCGATCACATGACGGAGATTATGCCGGGAGTAAATTAGGAGGAACCCTATAGAGACTACAAAATGAAAATACTACAGGATTTTATGACATACACCTTTGATAGTTATTTAACTCACACACACACACACACACACACACACACACACACAC
>JAECUM010052947.1:0-16098 GCA_016617855.1 Megalonaias nervosa
GGTCTCTTTCCATTGTTGATACAGAAGTTATCACATAGAAGGTCTAGCCGTTTATACATTTCACATATACAATAAGGCCTGACTTTGTATACATTATACATACAGAACAAGCACAAGAACTGAACATAAATAAAATGGTCTCAAAGGATATCTCAGTTCGAAGGACACCTGCCCATTAAACTAATTTTAGACAAATTCTATCAAAGTGGAAACTCATTATTATTATTATTAGTAGTAGTAGTAGTAGTAGTAGTAGTAGTAGTAATAGTTGTAGTAGTAGTGGTAGTGGGAATGGGAATAGCAGTAGTAGCAGTAGTAGTAGCAGCAGGAGTAATATTAGTAGTAGCAGTGGAAGTCGTAGTAATATTAATGGTAGTAGTAGCAGGAGCAGTAGTGTTAGTAGCACGTATAGTTAGTTTAAATCTTTCATTCACCATTGGAAGAAGCTTTAGAGGTCTTTATCTTTATAAAACCTTGACTAGCGCTCCAATTTAATACATAACCAATTAAACCCGTTATTAGGTGTTCTTTAAAGTGCATTGGAATCTCATATTCTCCGTCCGTCCGTTTGGATTTATGTTGCCATATGTACTCCTAAACAGCTGGTAGGGAATTAGGACAACGTTGTAGTTGTATATCTCTTCTGGCAATCAACTACGAGAAAAGTGTCATCATTGGTTGCAGCCCAAGTGGTCTCTGAGAGGGAGTCAAAAGTTAAATGAAGAAATGTTTCAGTTATATTTCTTGAACAAATATCATTCCTACAGTTACAGCTGGTAGTCGCAAAGCGAAAGTGACACGTTTTTTGATTATGACTCTTTGGAAAATGTTTTTGTCTGGATGGGGGTGAATTAGAATAAATAGAAAAAGCATGTGGATTTGTTATGTTTGGCCAGTGTAAGTGCTTTATTTTATTTTCTTAATTTTTATTTATAGAAATAGTGCTACTGCCTTACGTCATAAAACAATTATTGATCCATCTGAACACCTTGTAAACTATTTATCGAAGTCCGGCATTTCTTTTGCGAGTGGCAATAGCGCTATGGCTCCGTCCGCTACTATTTGTACTCCAGGTTTGGTAAACTCACGTGCGGCCCATGCGTCCGACCCTACCCAGATATAACGACCGCTGTAAGCTCTCTCTCGTATATCGTTTGGAATAACACCTCCACCAGGTCTAGGTATGCATATAACACCACCACAATCTTACCTGCAGTGAAGAGAGTGGCAATTTTAAAGTTTATTAAGAAATTGATTGGTATTTAATCTTGATGAATTGGATCGGTGTTTGAATATTTATTGTTAATAATGCATTTAATCGGTTGTGACTATCAATTCTTAATAATTCATTGGATCGGTGTTTGAATATTTATTATTAATAATGCATTGGATCGGTGTTTGACTGTTTAATTTTATTAATGCAATTGAATAGCAAAATGATTTACTACATCTCAAAGAAAACATGTCCAGTCTAAAATAATGAAGTTAATCATAAGCCTCACTACAAATGAAATTAAGCCTTCCGGTACATGGTAATAGGGACGGAAAGTCTGATAAAATTCCATGACAGTAACAATATTGCACAAAGGCAGAAAGGAATTCGTTTATCTCTGTTATTTCCAGCTCAATTAGTTCTTCTTATTTTCGTCTTCTGATTTATAACGTTTACCCGCTGTAATCAAGAATAGCTCGAAGTTCAAAACAGTTGAACAGCTCGTTCACAAGAGTGACTAGACGATATACAGGTTAATTCCGACACTTTTTTCCTATTATGAGAGAATGGAAACATCTCTGAGCGGAAGTTAATGTTGTGTTCGGTTCATCTTGATTTTACTCTGGACGAGAAATGAATTGCATACAGGGGATACAAGATTTAAGTCGGGGGTCGAAAATTGGAAGGGTTTGTTGAGTTGGGAATATGGAGGTGAGAGAAATCGTGTGTACACAGTGTTACTGGCTTTGCCGCCCCGCGCCCTCTCACCCACAACCTCTCATATACACAGTCAAGCCATATTAGTCCTTGTATCTGTTTACTGCTAGTGTTTGTAGACACTACTATATCCTTACATACAAACACTGTCACAAGGGAAGGGGTAACCTGAGGGTTTTAAGTTTTAGTTGTCAGCAACATAGACAAACAAACATATACATAAAACACAATATTTTGGCAATTAAGATTAGTATCTCTTTTCTAGAGATATGTGAATCAGCGAATGTACATTTTCAAACGGGAATGCTAATGTGAAAATGTGTTTAGTTACAATCCAACACGCCACATATACTGCCCAGCACTCACTATTTGATAACTATCCATAAGCACACCTTAGCAATCCAGCACACTCTTTATGATTACAATCCAACACACCACATATACAATCCAACACCTAATTTTTTTATTAGTATCCAACACATATGCAGGTCTACGGAAATTTCACACAAGATAAGTGTTTACTGAATTTAAAATGGGAAAAAAAGGAAGAGTCATAAATACGAGGGTCAACGAAAATTTATGATACGAATAGTTATGTACTGTCCAATTACATAGTTATCTGCTATCTAACACCCCCTGCCCACTATCCAAAATGCCTTGTGTTATTTACAAAATCCCACAGAAACCGTACAACGAGACGGAAATGTATGATGTAAAAGAAGGAATGGAATCACACAAACATACTATCCAACACACCACCAAATATCCATAACCCTATACACACTGTCCGAAATGTCTTTTTTAATGTCTAGCAATGCCACACATACAATCAGCTAGAAAAAAGTGTATGACGTAAAGAAAGGATATAATCACACAACATATTATCCAGTAAACCACCTGTACAATTCAACTTCCCAGAGACACTATCCAAAACGTCTTGTATAATGTAGGAAAAAACAACACCTACTACCAGACGGAAAAGGTATGATGTAAAAGAAGTGATAAAATCAAAGAAACATACTGTCTAACACACTACCTAATATCCAACACTAATAAACACCTACTATCAAACTGAAAGGGTTGTAAAAGGAGGGAGTGAAATCATACAAGCATGCTTACCAACACTTACGTTTTGACTACCATCCAACACCAACATTGGTATTACTTTTTGATTACTATTCGACATCCTGTAGCAGTGATCCAGGGCCTTTACACTTACTAACCATTGAAAATGGTAGGAGTGTTTTACATACATTTTCCTTGCAGACACACAAACCTGCTATCACATAAGATTAGCAAAATGTAAAGGCCGGGCATGAAATATACACACACTAGCAAACACAAGCAAGGAGAGATGGCAAATCAAGCGAATCTATCGCTCCATATGCAAACCATCCCTCCGATCAGGTACGCAAGCATTAAGGAAAGCATGACCAAGATCGAAGGAGATTGATGTTAAAGAGGATATTCATACCATTGCTTGTTTTCAAAAATTGACATGTCGAATAATGTGAAGTTGCTTCTCTAACACAAATACAAATCAGCAATTCAACAAACATTGTTGACAACATTGTGGAGTCAAACATGACTTCCAATGATCAAAGGCACTGTCATTTTGCCATCAATACACATCACGTTTCTGGGCTAAAGGCGAGAAATAACCATATTGTTCATAAAACCATCTTTTTACTTATCATCGTTTTTAAAGTGCACACGATCAAAACAAGTCACTAAATGATCAAAGGGATATACAAGACCGTATGAATAACAAAAACACATACAATATTGTCTACACACCATGGAATCTGATCTATCTAATTTCACATTATTGAATCAAGTCGATACAGCATTTCTTCTCATAAAGTCAATGATGTCGTCTTCCCGAAGAAATAATCCATAGGAATCAAAATATCTACACTCTGATAGTTGGGGTAGTAGACGGCTACCCAATGGCTTGCTGATCGACGACTGTCGTCTGTGTTAATAACAAAGGTTTAAATTTCTTTAGGCTTGCAGTGGGCAAATACGGCATTACCACACATTATAGCATTCCCAAGAATCGGTGTACGAACTGAGTCAGAAGGTAATTAAGTTCCCAGGTATCCAGTCTTTTATCACATGTCATGATAAGTCCTCAATTCACAGCTGACTTTTTCCATGAACATTTCTGACAAGTACTTGATGAACTACGACTCGTCCCTGTACTCTGTTGATAAAGAGATTCGAAGTTTTTTGCCTTCAAAGAAGTCCAGACAAGAAATGGTACCACTTTCTCAAAATGTTCTCTTTGTAGATGAGACTCCATACCTCTTCCAGACTCTTGCAACGTTTATTTTTGACTCATCATCATACATTGTCGTATTGTGTCTAACTAGGATGATCGATATGACAGCCATAAGAAAATTATCTGGTGAGACCTGTAATTCTTTCAGCCAAGTCAGTAGCAAAACAGGAGACTAAATGTTTTTGTTCTGACCATTTTAACAGCATGACAATCTATTTATCTTGTCCTGGATAAAAATAATATCCTCCTTGCCTATTTCCATAGGTTTCTCGTATTCCATCTTTTCTTTTCTAATAATCTAGTCAAATTCTGCATACAGGATGATGTTCACCTTCTTGGCCAGAACTACTGCAAACTGAAGTTCCACACGAAGTTGGAATCGGAGCTAGGATTGGTGTTGTCCACTTTAAGAACTTTAACTCTCGGGTACAAGTAAGTGCTAATTCAGATTGATATAATCTTTAGGTTTTGTCCTTTGATTTCAAATTCGATTGGGGATGAGTTAATCAAAGTCGAGTCACCATGGGTTTCAAGATGGGTACTACGTATGAAACGCTGATTTTAACGTGGCTCCTAAGCCATGTCCAAGTTGTGGAGCCACTCCTCTGTACGCAGGATACATCTGTTTTTACAATTCCCTAGATAATCGTGTTCCAAAAAGTATTTTCAAAGTGGTTTTTCCTCTCAAGAACAAAATGTTTTGTCCCATATCTGCTTTTATACAAATATTCACACTGTCAAATAAGATTTACTGACAGCAATATAATGAGGTTGTACAAATTCACATTGCACGTAATACGTGTTTCTTCTTCCTTGTAAGCAGCGATGGCAGAATCCACTTTGAAAGGAATGACTCTGAATCAAAGAGCAGCTGTATTTCTTACGACGTTGTACTCTACAACATCAGAATACACAAATATCAAAATTCAGTCCTACGTTCAGTTCGAAAGGAAAGCGAAGATACTTGTTGTGTCGGTCATTGTTGTGCATGTCTTTCGAATAATGTGTTTTGTTCGTGTTGCCAGCCAGAAAAGCAAAAGAAAATAAACTAGAGAAAATCTCATAGACAGCATTTTCTCGTCGGAAAAAATACATTTTTAGAACACTTCTATTAGTTTTCATTGAAAAGAGCTGAAATCGTTTGGACGAGATGTTTAGCATTAAATTAAAATCCTGCATGAATTATCATGGAAATGGAATAGAATTCAGTTGCATTTGCTTGCGATCGTGTTTTGGATTCGTGAATGAGAGGATCATTTTTGTCTTAGTGTTGGTGAGCACTTTATTTGAACTTTCGACGAGGAATGTAGTTTGATCTTCAATCGCATTCTTGAGTGGGATAAATCATTTCTACCATAGCTACTTCCCATAAAGCTTCATAGTCCGAATGTTTGGCTTGAGGTAATTTGGCTGTGAAATAACATAATGTATTGTTGGGAAGCACATCCATGGAACTGTCACTGGGTAATGTGAAATAAAATTGAGTGTTCATAGTTCGAGGATTCTGGTTTCTGATGCGTCCGTCGCTGTCAAAGGAAAATGATTTTCCAAAAGTTGTTCCAGAGCAAGGCTGCTACTGTGATTGAAAGAGTTGTTGTTTTGATTGGCGTTGGCGAAAATACTGTTGATATTGTTGCTGTCGGTATATTTCAACGAAAAACTGGAAAGAAGATAGCCAAATAGAACTGCTGAGTAAGATAGTCCATAGTTGTTTTTCTCCTTGTTGCAAACTCAGATTAGCAATGGCTGCACAATACATCACAAAGATTTGGCAGAAAAAGTCGATTTGATTATTAGGGAAACGTTCTTAACACCACACCCACAGTGGTTGTTGTTGTTGATGTGTTTGTGTTCCTGAAGAGGAGAAATCTGAGAAGGAGAAGTAGCTGCTGTGTTTAAAGGCATGGTGGTCACTTCTGCGTCTATATATAGTCGATGATTTGTGAAGCCGCAATCCAAAATTCGAAACTAGATAGACATATTTTCCTGCACACTTTCACTTCTTGAAGTCTATGTTTTCCCCGCTTTACGTGAGCAAGAATGTTTTCGATATCGTACACGTCATTCTTTTTCTTATTAACTCGTTGTAACTGAGGCAAGTAAAACTTTTCATTTTAACGCTTCTCTATTCACATCTTCCAATTTATAATTTTGTTTTACCAATGTAAACGTAATCTCCCGTGTTTTAAAATTTAGATTTCTTGGATGATTTCTCAGACGTTCCAAACAATCACATAGCTTACGCACACAATACACACAAACATACTTATATACTATCACACAAAATACGTAATTATAATGGAGGGATTTGGCTTGTTTTTTATATGGCATTCATTTGAGGAGGATATCTTTTACAAGGGTTGTGTAAGACTATGCCGTTCACAAAATACTTATCACTAAACCATAAGCATGTTGGTATGTGTATTGTATGTGCAAGCACGCCTATCCTTTATTTTACAGATAGACGGAAAATTATTTTTGTAACACGTGCGAACACTTCATGTAAGATGCATAATTTCCTTTCTTTCCATCTTATTTAATATCTGTAGAAGATTATGTTACTTAAGTTTTGCCATTTTCAATCTTGAACAAAAATTTTATTTTCTCTCTGTCAAACTATGGTTTGGCGCAACCAAATTTTTTATTCAAAGTAGCAGTCCAACCCTAAACTTGGAAATCAAAAATCAATTTTTGTTACATTTTTTACGGATTATTTTCAGTAACCGCTAAAGTTCGTTTGAGTTTTGGAATTTTAGTACTACTTTAAGTTTTGGCCAACAATTTTTCAAATATTTTACTAAAATTGTTTCAGTCTCCTCTACAACTTTGGAAAATTGTCCTACTTTTAGTCTCAGTCATCTGAATATAATGTTTCGGATTTTTCTCAGTCTCCGCTAATGTCCGGATATTTTAGTAATTTTAGTACGGCTTTAAGTCTAAGCCAATTTAATCTAATGTTCTGCGATTTGATTTCAAGCTTCGTTAAATTTTTGGACAGTTTCTTAATTGTACGATTACATTCTGTCACATCCATTTTAGTATTATTATGCGTTAGTTTCCTTGATTACAGCTATTTATAATCATCGGTACAATACATGCAAATTTACTAACACCGCCAATATAGTCTAAATTACAGTTAATGCTTTCTATATAAAACGGCAGGTAGTCCCATGTGTGCTATCTGAGGTCAACCACTTCTGACACTGTAACAATGTAGCCCCAATTGTGGTCATCCACTTTTAACATGTACCTTCAATGTTAAATATATTGGCCTATTTAACATCGGGTTTTAAGCTTAAGTCTATGGTGCCTTCAGCATGTAAGTCTACGTGCGCCTTTATACTTATCATCTAAGGCCCAAGTGCCACCACCATGTTAAACCTATGGACATTGTATATAGGATTTCCCATATGTAACTATAGTGGCTCACATTGGGCTCAACCTAACAATGCAACCTGATTAAAAGCAGATCTCCACTGTCCTAAGTGAAGATCCGACAGCGAACGCTTAGGGTTCATGACAATACTATTTATTAATCTGCAACACACACATGTCCGACTCAAACTTGGCTCTTGAAAATAAATGGAAAACTAGTGAAAGAGACCGGAATGATAAGGCGATATTATGAATACTTGTTATAATACGGCACATGCACGTTCCAAAGAAAAGTTTAATTCTATCAGGTATGCATGTTTTTATTCTTGCCATAAGTGATTCGTTTGTCTTTGCTAAAATAGTTTCCATTATACGTTGTGAAAATTATATCGTTATGCGAACTTCAGCAGTGCAGCATTTTGAAATATTCTTCAATGTTCACTATGTAATGAGTGAGAACAACGCTACATTCCGTCGTTCCTTCATTTTCTTTAAATTAATATTTTGAAATTATAGTGTAATACTTTTTATCAGTTTATAACGACATCGCTTCTTTCCGTCACTTTGTACACAGTACCACACTAGCCTTCGCAACAGCATAACCATTCGTGACGTCTGAAACTGTTCTGACTTCTGTCTGAAAAGTGAAAACCGGTATCACCGATCAGCCTGCCATTTGCTGTAAACCCAAAAACAAATGTTGTTGTTGTTGTTGTGGGGTTTAACGCCAAAAACAAATACGCATACAACATGCACACACGGGAAAACAGGCTTTATGTCAGTATCTACATTTGTAATTAACGTGCTTATTTCGTATCATTATTCTTTGTTGCAAATGGCAAATCTCAGTAGCCTAATATAGGGAAAACTACAAGGTTGTCCACCATGTAGATAACAAGAGCAGAAAGTCATCTTCTAGTGACCTTTGCCGGAATGGTCTATATATGATCCTCTCAGTAATATTTCTTGGCCACATTTGCTTCAATTAGTGTGCATGTTATTTTATTTATTTTTCTATAGGTGATCAATGATGTGTAGCAAACTAAATTGGTTATTTTAATAGATACACATCACATATGCGCCTCTGGACACCCAACATAGACATAGGAGTGTATAAGGTAAGGACGTGGGGACGCTTTTTCCACCCAAAATTTGAATAATCAAGTACATAAAATCCCAATCATATCTAACCATTTAAAGGTTCTATCTTATAATCTGAAGGTGGGTTTTATATGACAATACGGATACAATAATGAGCTAGCGCACGCACATGATCACACAAACGCACACAAACGAGTCAACTCTAATAATTGACACGCCTTTCGAAGAAAATACGGCTTCATGTGAAATTGTCTTGTTGGTCATGAGGTTGCTTGAAGATAGCTACCACGGTGTAATTATCGTCTTTATTACTTTTATACGGCCATCTGGCCTAAATATGTAGGTTGACACTTGTATGCAGAGTGCCACTTATCATGAATCTATAGTATACAAAAGGAAGGATAGCTGACAATTATCGACATACATGGTCTTTGTTTAGAATTATACACTATATTTTATTTATTTGGATGACTCTAGTAAACAGTTCGACATCAGAGTGTTTTGTTTATTCTTTGAAATCCTATTGGAAGTGGACAGCATAGCACTGAAAATGTTTTGATAAAAGTCCTTAGGTAAGTTTGCATTTGCTAGGCCTAAGCTTTTGAAGTTGAATTTAAACTATTGAATAGACGTCAAATATTTGACTGTATGTCAAATGTAGAACAACTAACACATATATGAATATACGTACGTACATGTATAGAGACATACACACATGCATATAGTGATGCATACAGGAGGACTCTGAGACAGGAAAACAGTCAAAGGGCCGATAGATAAGTACATACAAACATGTCTGTATCATCCGATTACGTTATTAGGCTATTGTGATTAAGTTATGTTTGTTAGTGTGTTAGTTATTGTGATTAAGTAATAAGTTAAGTGATTAAGTTATGTTTGCTTCATACTGATTTGTGTTTTCTGTTGCTGGTAAATTTATCTTTACAATATAACTTCGTATATTCAAACCTTGTTCGTTTAATCTATTGTCTAAACCGATGAAATGGTTAATCAAAACGATATCTAACCCTACACCCACCCACCCGTCAATGTGCAAATTCAGTATAAACAGAACTGTTCACCAGATCCCGGTTTCAGGGTTTTTTAACTCTAAGTCTATGCATAAGGCCTCTGACTGGCCATTTCTGAGCATGATTTATGTTCTGCCTCTCAGATTCTTCCATTCCAGACCTAAGTTGGGGTGGTAAAGTCTAGACCGAATTTCCCATTCATCGGATTGTTTCCAGCCTCATAACGATTCTGGATAAATGACGTTCCAATATAACTCGGTATAAAGGACAGCCAACACATCGGTATAGACAACATTTAGTTTGCATGTCTGTCTAAGGGTCACTTGGCAGACACTTCGATAAAACGGACATGTGTTGAAGACCTCGATATAAAGGTCATTTGACAGATACCTCCGTATAAAAAAGACTATGCTAACACATTCGGCACCTGGGTATACATGTCACTTTACAATAAAGGTAAATATTAATTTTCCCAAATTAAAATATGTTACTCTCCTTTGCAATTTTGCAATGAAGCACAAACTGTATTTACCCGCTTTACCTGTCGATTCTATACAGTGGTTCAACATATGCATGTTCCATAAATGTGAATGATTTGTTTTCTGAAACAGTCCAGTTTAGCTTGCTTCACAGGATTGCGTTTCTTCCATGTATACGTACTGATCTATATACTGTGTTCCCTCTATACATATACTAAAGTATATTCTATCCAAAAAAACTTCTCATACGGGTTCTAACCACGGCCGAGTCATAACAAAGACTTATGAAAATGGTACTAGCAGATGCCTCGCTTTGCGCTCAGCATTAAGAGTTTATTTTTGGGACTGGTAACCTTGTGTCTGGATAATGTGACTGGGTGGGACGTGATGCTATACATCACCATAAACTGTCACACTGCAGACATCGTAGCGATATGACGCAAATTATTAAAGCTACGTGTATATATATATATATATATATATATATATATATATATATATATATATATATATATATATATATATATATATACTCTGTGTATTATTTTGTTTCCAGAAGTTGAAACAACGGATATCCTGAAACAAGGAATTGTTGTCATGTGATTGTATTATAAACGCAGAGATGATGATGATGAGAGCGACGATGATCATCATCATGTTCATCATTATTAAATAATAATAATAATAATAATAATAATAATAATAATAATAATAATCATAATTAATGATAATAATAATAGTAGTGGTGGTGGTAGTAGTTGCAGTAGTAGTAAAGTACTGGTAGTAGCCCTTGTAGTAGTAGTAGTTGTTGTTTTTGTTGTTGTTGTTGTTTAAGTGGTGATGGTCGTGGCAAAGGAAAAGGCAAGTATTTTAGTGATACTAGATCAAATTTAAAAAAAAAATGAAAACTTGGGCAATAAGATACTTAAAATATTTCAACTGAGCATGAATGGCTAAGCCAATATCAATAAATGGGAATGAAACAAAACTCTCTTTAATTTCTAAATATCATATTTATTTAACTATTTGCACTTCTGTATTTTCTTCATTCCTTCGATTTGTATGCATTCTTCGGTGTATTCAGTATCTTCCTTCCATCAGTTTGCATTTGCATTTCTGCGTATCTATTATCTTCCTTTCATCGAATGGATTTTGTTCTTCTGTGTATCCATTACCTTTCTTCCATCGAATGTGATTTCGTTCTTCTGTATGTCCTTTACCTTCCTGCCATCGAATTTGAATTCTTTCTTCTGTGTATGCATTATCTTCCTTCCTAAATTTGGTTTGGTGTTTTGTGTATCCATTATATTTCTTTCATAGATTTGGATTTGTATGCTTCCTAAATTTCAACACATTTGTATGCTTCCTAAATTTCATCACAACCCATGAACGATTACGACTTGCACAAGATTGTATGGCGGTTAGAGATATGAGTTAAAGGACAAGCGGAACGCTATATTTCTTTAGATATATGTATTGTTAAGACTCTAAGGTTATAAACTAAGTAACAGAAAACGTAAAACCAACAATGTTCCAAAAATTCAACAAAAAAATTATTCCTTAAAATACAAAGTTAAAATTTAAAAGGAACTTACAGCATTTGAATTAAATCCCACATAATCATAAATCTTATATCACAAGTTCTAAAGTAAAGAGGGTTCCAAATGAATTCCAAGTCTTGAATATACTGATGTACCAATAGTCATGACTGAGCTGATGTGCCAACAGTCTTGATGTATCACAATGATATAATCCAGAATGTATTTAAATGAGATGTAGTAATTTCTCAGGTTCACGAAGGTCGCGAGAAAGTCGTGGCATACGACTATCATGCGAAAACTTCTATTCATATTTCCTGAGTTCATAGGGGACAATTGTTTGACGGCGCCCCGCTCTATCACCTTTTAAAGAAATAATTCTTCTCAAATTATATCTGAACACAACTGAAACTGATTACACAAAAACTGATATTCAGATATGAATGAATAATTGTTTACGTGGCCTTTATATAAAGACCGACGACTGACTTTTGACAGAACAAAATGCTCAGGACTTAAATCACTTCCAGTGAATATTTGAATCAAATTCGTAAACAAGGTCATGCCTATTTAATCGAATTTTATCAAATAACCTAAGAAAAAGCAGCCAGACCATGTTTTTTCAAGAGTAAAACCAACGTCCTGAACTCAAATCCAAGTAAACATGTCGTTTCCAAGTGATCATTATCTTAAAGTGCAATCTATAATCCACGTACAACTCTAATATATAACATAACATGAATATATACGGCGTAACACTTTGTGGAAAGTTTTTTCGTTACAGTCTCTTACAATCTTCGCAAGTTATTATTTCGTAATTATTTTGCCCATATTTAATATTGTTCTACCTTTAGTGTTTAAGGTGTGTCGTGCGTCATGTACCTATTTGATACACTTTCTTCTTTACGAACGTGCGCAAAGTAACAAGAAACTCAAGCCAACCATGAGACTAAAACAAGTGTGTTATCGTCTGCTTTCTCTTATACTTTCAAATAACAGATGGACAGAATCTACTTTAACATAAAGAAAACAAACTGAAGTAATGCTACATGATTCACAACAAAAGGCACAACTAGACATTGCATTAATTTTAATCCGCTTCTAATAAATAGTTTTAATAATACTCTGTCCCCAATGACACACACAACAAAATATGTGCAATCCGAGTTTTCAGGACAGTCAATACACTAATGCGGACTGTGGACAGAAAACAAAGATCTCCATTCAAGTCCCAGCCTACATGTTGGCTCAGATGTGCAGAGGACACTTTACTTTAATTTCCGTCCTATCCCCTGGAGGCTCAAACGTCACCGGTTTAGAGAAGGGAGTGTGTCACTGTGATAACCGGTCATTATTCAGCTGTAATGAGTTGAATCGTCTGCAAAGTTACGGCGACCTAAGGTACATCAGTTTCTTATGTTCTTTTCTTCGCCATTGGACTAAAACGTTGGCACGCATTAGACGATAATAGATACAAGGTAAGAACACGTATGTACACCTTTAATAACTAATTTGATTCATTCGTAAGGGTGTGGCGAAAGTTTACTGATTTGCTTATTGTACCTATTTCTCTTCTTGTATGGGGTATATATTCCCTGGCAGGATAGTATCTATACAACCCTTTACTGAATACGAATATTTCAAATCTTGAGACAAGTTACAATTATTGGATTTAAGCATTCGAATAATTAAAATATTAAGCCAAGTTACAATTACTGGTTTTAAGCTTTTGAATATTTCAAATCTTGAGACAAGTTATAATTGCTGCAATTGAGCTGAAGATGCATATGTATACATAACGTTACTCTGGATATATGTACAACGTATTACAGGAAGAAAACAAGCTGACAACGCATCGGAATTTAAAAAATAGGGACCCGCTTCTCATTACGTTTTACATATTTTAATGTCTGTGGTGTTGTTTGTTTGGTTTTTTTTTTGGGTTTTTTTTTTTTTTGGTTTTTTTTTTGCTTTGCGGGTGGGGTAGTCGGCAGGCTTTGTAAATTTTCTGATAAGTTTTTGTGGTCACCCTGTTGTCATAATCAAATTGAATTCCCCTCCCTAAAATTATCGTTGCTAACAATTATTTAACATCAGCATGATAAATGTTTCTACTAAGATACAACATTCCACAGGAATGATTCTATGACAGTAGCATGCACTTTCGCACACCGAAATTGCTACACTAAGATACTTCAAAGACTGGTTCTATGACGATAGCACGTACGTTTGTACACCGAAATTGCTACACTCAGATATTTCAAAGACTGGTTCTATGACGATAGCATTCAGCTTTGCACACCGAAATTGCTACACTAAGATATTTCAAAGACTGGTTCTATGACGAGAGCATGTAGGTTTGCGTGCTGAGAATATGTGATGCTTATCCGATCCAAACATTAACAAACTGGTCGGAATTTATGTTTCTGGAAAGTGAAAACATTCGCCCTACTCGGACATTATCACAGTTCTGACGTCAGAAATTTTATCCCTAGCAATTATGAGGATGGGGTGGGATGCGGAGAGGAGGGGGTTCTATAAAAACAAGAACAGCACCGTTTGAATGACGCTAATTGCGCGAAGTGGCTTCCGTCCGTTCACTGAGTTACAAGTTAGCCCAGGCGGAAATAGTAAAAGATAGCTATGCTAAAATACTCGATATATGAACATCGTTAAGAGTTAAGAAGATGTAATATCTTATATGAATGCTGTAAAATGAAGCATGCATGCTTTATCAGTTAAGATTGATCTATGAATATCAAATTCGCTTTTTTCAGCTTTGGTATCACATTAACCATTCATTCTTTCACCAGTGTACCATATTTTGACGATTATTAAATCTCTCTCTCTCTCTCTCTCTCTCTCTCTCTCTCTCTCTCTCTCTCTCTCTCTCTCTATATATATATATATATATATATATATATATATATGTGTGTGTGTGTGTGTGTGTGTGTGTGTGTGTGTGTGTGTTTCGAGTTAAAAGAATAAACCTCTTCCTCTTTGGAAGAAACAATTTACAATATAAAAATCAAGCACAACACGCGCACGCACGCACACACATGCACGCACACCGAAAGTCTGAAATACTTCTATGTTTGAAAATGAGAGTAAAGTTTATGAAAAAAGATCAAAAATAGTGCGATTCGTGAAAATTCGTGTCATAAGTACAGAGAACCAACTTGACTTCACCTCGTTCCAAGGCAAGTACTGTTATCCGTACGGAGAACCGACTTGCCGTCACAGGCCTGTTCCAGGCTAATGATAAAGTAAACCAAGCGCGTGAACAAGAACAGTGCCCAAGATAAGAAACTACAATATGTACTAAAAGTTATATCTTACTAAAGTTATGCGTGGCTAAAGTAGCAAAGGAAATCTTTCATGAGACATATCATATAGACCACAGAATGAGTATCATATAGACTACAATACTAGTATCATATAGACTACAGAATGAGTATCATACAGATTGCATTATGAATATCATATAGACTACAGAATGAGTATCATATAGACTACAGAATGAGTATCATACAGATTGCATTATGAGTATCGTATAGACTACAGTATGAGTATCATGTAGACTACAGAATGAGTATCATATAGACTACAGTAAGGGTATCATGTAGACTAGAGAATGTGTATCATATAGACTGAAGTATGAGTATCATACAGACTGCAGTATGAGTATCGCATTGACTACAGTATGAGTATTATGTAGACTATAGAATGAGTATCCTGTAGACTACAGTATGAGTATCATGTAGACTATACAATGAGAATCATATAGACTACAGAATGAGTATCATATAGACTACAGTATGAATATCATGTAGACTACAGTATGAGTTCATGTAGATTACAGAACGAGTATCATATAGACTACAGAATGAGTATCATATATATATATATATATATATATATATATATATATATATATATATATATATATATATATATATATATAAAGAAAGAGACAGACGGACAGATAGAGAAAGAGAGACAGAGAGGCAGACAGATAGAGAAAGACAGAGATGGATGGATGGATGGATGGAGAGGGAGATAGATAGATAGATAGATAGATAGATAGATAGATAGAGATATAGACTGAAATATATGTTCTGCAATTTTAAGATATATTGGTGTTAGATTCTTTGATTTTGATTTTCATGTTGAAACACTATGTAAATATAAAAATATATCTTCTTTACATTTTTGTGCTTGTAGCTGTTTGTTTAATTGTTTGTGTCATCCGCCCGAACAAATCGGAAATTGATCCTTAATCACAAAAGAGTTTTGCCAATTTTAGTCACATGCTGCACCGTACTCTCTCTCTCTCTCTCTCTCTCTCTCTCTCTCTCTC
>JAECUM010052948.1:0-17443 GCA_016617855.1 Megalonaias nervosa
ACTTACAGGCAAGTGTGTGAAATGTGGCACCAAGAAATATAAATTTATTCCAACAAAGACAGGTGGGGTGATATCGCTGCTTCGTTAGGAAAATTACCAGGAACTCCATGGGCTAAATATCCCGGTGAGAAACAATTACCCGGATATAATTATTGTGGCCCAGGAACTCGTCTCGATATCAGACTCGATGATCAAGATCAACCAAAACCAGGAGAGTATCCAGTAAATAAGATCGATCAAGCGTGTCACGTTCATGATGTCGCGTATAAAAGTAAGGATTTGCAACACCGACATCTCGCGGATGTGAAATTGATTCACGCGTTAAATTCTATACCTAATAAATCTCTCAGAGAAAATTAGCTAGTTTTCTAGTAAAAACTGCTATGAAAGGTAAACTAGTGTTAGGGGCTGGTAATTAATTATATAACTATCATAATGGAATCTGTTTATTATTCCCCGAGAGGATTTTGGAGAGGTAAAGCAGCGATTAGTAAACTCGACGAAGCAGCAAAAGTTTCACATGATGTCGCTGCATCATGGTTAGCACGACAGGCAATATGGCAAATCTTCCTAAGTCCACCTAAAAAAATTCATTACGCGCATTTTGATGTTAGTGTCCCTAATGAAGTTCATCAAGCGGATATACTGTTTTTACCACACGATACCATTAAAACACGTGGACGAAAATCACGCACATACAAATACGCGTTAACTATTGTTGACGTTGCTAGTAGATATAAAGAAGCGGAGCCATTATCAACGAAAACAGCATCCGAAGTTGCATCTGCGTTCGAACGAATTTATCATCGAGGTGGTCTACGATGGCCAAAACTACTACAAGTTGATCCCGGTAAAGAATTTCTTGGAGTAGTATCATCGTTGATGAAGAAACATAATGTTAAAATCAGACGAGGATATACTGAAATTCATCGTGATCAAGCAATCGTTGAACGATTTAATAGAACACTTGCTGAGCGGTTATTCGGATACCAATACGCAAAGGAAATATCTACTGAC
The DNA here is from genome assembly GCA_016617855.1 of Megalonaias nervosa. Lineage (NCBI taxonomy): Eukaryota > Metazoa > Mollusca > Bivalvia > Unionida > Unionidae > Megalonaias > Megalonaias nervosa. The sequence continues at coordinate 1,018 of JAECUM010052948.1, forward strand.
TTCAAAGATAGATCTCGTGAATGGGTTGCAAGATTACCGAGTGTGATAGATGCGTTGAATAATGAAATTACTCGTGCAACTTCCATGAAACCTTCTAATGCGATCAAAAAAAAAATATATACCCAATGGCTACGGACAACGACGTGAATCTTTCTCTCAACCAGTATTAGGTAATGTTACAGTTAGATATTTATATGAACCTGGCGAACTTGAAGGCGGTAAGAAAAGAGCAACCGATCCTATCTGGAGCGTGACTACACATAAAATTTCTAGCGTAGTTAGATCCACTGGAAGACCTGCCATATACAGACTAGATTCTACTGCCCCTCAGCGTGGATTTGTACGTGAACAATTACAAGTAATTCCTGAGGATACACAATTACCACCAAGCTCAATTTTGTAAATGTCCAGAACCTCGACGTCGATTACAATCAAGACAAGTCAGCATTACATTTTCACGTGTGTGACCGAGATCACTATTAATTCTGTCTACAGTAAATTGTCTTGGATTCGAACACTGCCATAACATATTACAATTGCAACTTGCGCAATGATTATTTTGTAATTGTTTTAGTTTTATAATAAATTCAACATCAATATCAAAATCACGATTATTTTTTTTGTCACATTGCTTATAACCAGATAGTTTTTTTCTTATTACGTCATTATTAACAATTTGATCATTATTTTCTATAAAATTCATAATAACCCTATGTAGTTGAGTTATTCTTCTAACACGAGATACTGCGAGATAGACTAAGTTTGACCACTCGATCCGATCATTTACAATCCAGATTTTAGTATCAGTTATAGTTAATCCTTGTGACGAGTGAATCGTTATAGCGTATCCTAACACCCACGGTGATTTATTCATACTCAGCGCATTCTCAACGATATTAATATCGACTAAAATAATATCATTCAAGACAAGATTCTGTACCCTTGGTGGAACCAAGACACCTGGTATTTCAACATCAATATTCTGTCGTCGAGTATCTGAGGGGCGATAACACAAAGGTACAGGTAGATCTGAAAACTTTTCTTTATGTAACGTAAATAATTTATCCTGTAGTTCATCACGAACTATCTTTCTACTCGCGACTATTAAATCAGCGGGATTCCACGAAGTCCAAAATTCATTCATAGAAGTCTCTGGAATTACTCCTCGCATTATCTCACATTGTACTCTGTCTGGCTGAAGTCTGATTAATCTTTTAAATTCCTTCAAGCGGTTCATCGATAGCTCTATGGTCATCATTTATTTCTTCATAATAATCTACGTTATTCTTTAGCCATTCATGTGGAGACTCTCCAACAAAGGGTGGTGGTTGACCATGATCGCCGCACATAATCACAGCAGTATTCTTTGTCAATAACCATTCAAGAAATGTTTTTAGTGTTTCTAACGACACCGTGCATATCTCGTCCCATATAATATATTTAGGTACATATTTTCACCCATCCGCGATGGAGTCCATGTGTCTCCGCACCATCTAAAGAAACTGTGATATGTATACGATTTTACTCCTCGTTGCTTTATTTCTCTAGCAAGTTTGTGCGTCGGTGTTAAAACAATCATATCTGATGTATTATTTATAAATAAATTAATTACACGAGTTGTTTTACCTGACCCTCCACACCCATTAAGATAAACAGTCTTATGTCTAGATACAGGATCGTACACAGATGGTGCAGATGACTTTGATGTTTGATTATTATTTCTGTAATATGTCTCCACAATTTCAACATCGGCAGATTCAGAATAACTAAGTATATTTTCTTGTTTTATTCTCCATGTTCCCCATTCACCATTACCGAGTTTTAATAAATCTTTATATTTTTTATGTACATAAAATGAATCCGTAGCGACTCTGACGGCGTAACGGGGAAATTTATTTATCATCGATAGTAGGTTTATCGAAGCATAAGCTAACATCGAAGATCTTAAATGAGTAAACTGCGGTGACTCGCCATCAAGGTAGCTCACAATGGTACCTAGTTTCGTTCCATCTGATAAATAAGCATTACATCTGTTTATAAACGTATTTTTCTCAGTTGTATCAGCGATTATAAAATCTAGTTCAGCATCATCCATAATCAATCTTGTACAGTGCCGTTTATAATCGTATGAACCACCTTGAGTGAACTTACCGATTATCTTTCTACCAAGATCTTTTGCAAATTTCTCATCATGTTCATTCCTGCATTTATTTATTTTAATGATATAATCTTCATCAATATCAGGGAATTCTTTCCTGGTATCATCGATATTAAATCTGTCCGGTTCTGGCAACCAAACTTGCTTCTGTGAGCTATACGATATAATCGCTTCAGTTACTCTCAACGATATTAAAAATCCAGCATCAAGCATATATCGCAATAGTACTATCGGAACCCAACATTTTTCTGAAAAATGTCTTCCAAACCAAGCATAAGTAATCGGATGGAGATTTTCTGTAAATTCGAATAATTCTACATGAGCAAATCCGGTTAGGTCAAAATCTGGTAAATGTCCGTTTATCGCAACCCTGGTCATGTCATGTGTAGGATGTCCGAATCTCTTAAAGTACTTAGAACATACTCCATATCCAAGAAAACTTCCAGGATAACATGCAGCCATATCAACTGAGATAACATCACTATGGTTATATTTGGTGTTCCATAACCCACCGTGACCATATTCTATACAGCTTTTCTTGACATCTTCAAGGAATTCCGATCGTGTCGTTTTCCATGAATTTTTCTCCTGAGCGAAATGGGCAGCAACCGATGGTACGGTAAAGCAGTCATTCAGTAATTGTCCAACTATGACATCATCAGAGGTATATTTCAATGCAAGATGTTCCATTTCTTCATGGAGAGATTCTGTACGATAAATATCACCGTTAGGCCGTACAAACTGATCGTAATGATCATATTCCGAACTCTGAAATAACCAAACAGACACAGGGTCGCTTTTGCTGATATTTTTAATAAAATCAAAGATATCACCGTTATAAAATTTAACTTTTCTATCTCGTGGAAATATCGTTACAGCATTAGTCCATGCATGTGCATTATGATCAACGATTGTTATAGGGTTTCCATTTTTTGTATATTTTGGTTCGTATAATATCTCTCCGGTTAGTGTTTTTACTGTTATTGGAAATCTTAATAACTTTTCTAGTTCAGCAACATCCTTAATAGATGCACCAGCATCTTTAACCGTTTCTGCCCATTTGTTTATTTTTTTATTTCTTAAATCAGTTAAACCATTACCACGTATCGCATTTGTAAAATGTTCTGTAACTCGTTCAGCTACGCAGTTTATTCTTGATATTTTCATCGGTTTCAGATCCGTAATATTAGGTTTATTATTTAGCGGAGATATTCCGTATACAACTGCAGTTGCTGGATAACTCTGTATATAATAGGGTTTATCAATGCCAGTAAGTATTCCGGGCTTAGATTTATTACTCAAAGAACAATATTACCCCCGGGCTGCACACGGACTGGATCACGCTTATCACGAATAATCCAAATATCTTCTTCTGTATTTACAATAAATTTTATTAAAATAAAATATTTTTGATTATCAAGGTGATTAATAATTACTTTTCCTCGTTTGTCATTCATCATATTAGTAACATTTCCAACTCTGAATGTTGACCATGCATGAGCAGCACCATCGTCACGAAATTCCTTTTTTGCTTCACGAATACGTTCGGTTACCATTAATGCCAGATCCTGCATCGAAATACTAAGTTTATATTCTGATAGTCTGTCAAGGTCAAATCTAGCAGGGGAAGGTTCAATAACGGATAATTCCTCCATATTATAATTGGGGCAAGTATATATTTAATTGAACATTAATCTTTTGTATATGATTGAAACACAAAACAAATGTGCTTGGCTCAAAATTGGATATACTTCTACTTGTAATAAATCATGCGTGAATGAATATTGTAGTTATCATATGCAATGTGTCAGAAATGGAAGTCTAGGACCAAAACCGTGTATTGTGTGTAGTGCTGGAGTGCGAGGAAGAACTCAACTGTGCGCGCAATGCGGTGGTAAAAGTACAGAGAATTAAAACGATATTATGATAAAAAAATAACGCTGACTCTCCTATAAAAACCGAAGAAGATTATTTGGCTAGATTTTCAAAAAAAAATAATGATTTAAACAAATAGTATTATATATAAATGAAACAAAACGAATTTGTGTCACATCCAATCCTTACCAATTATGAAGCATCTCGAGAAGGTGTAATCAGACACTGTAGATTGAAAAAACCAGTCGGTAGTATTTGTAATACTGGTTATTTTAGATTCAATACCAAAGGAAATAAAAATTATTACTCACATAAATTCATATTTGAATGTCATTTTGGGGTCATTAAAGATGGACTTGTAGTTGACCACATTGATGGAAATCCCCATAATAATCGGTTATCTAACTTACAGGCTATTACACAAAGTCAGAATGCTGCACGGGGAAATACTGGAAAATGTAAAAAGTTTGCAAGAAGATCTATTAAATCCGTAAATACAGAGACTGGGGAAGAAATTATGTTCAAGTCAATTAATTCTGCTGCCAAATATTTTGACAAAGTATCACCTTCAGTAAAATTCGTTGCAGATAATATTACTAGATCTGCATTTTCGAAAATATATAATCAGCGGATAGTATTTGAATATATCTAACTCTCTATTCTTACAAAAACAAATAGTTCGACTCTGTTAATTTTCCCAAGGGTTTTGTTTAGCCATAATTACAGTCAGGGGTCCACCTTCATCGCTCTCAGTGTCATTATCATTTTTTACAGAATCAGATAACATAATCTTTCTTAATTGCATTACACGATTATCCACAATCTTTTTTCTTTCGTACTCGTGAGACAGTTCGGATTTAATATTTTCGATAGAACGTGCAAGAGGTGCAAATAGCTTTATTTGATTGTCGTTTACCATGGCTAGTGATTCAAGCATGGATTGATAAATTAATTTTATGAATCTGTAGTTTGAAGATAATGTATATTTATTATCGAATTTTCTCTGTTGCAGTAATTCAAAATCGCACATGATTTTCTGAGGGTCGAGATTATCAGATATTTTTATTCCGTTATGTTTTAGTTTTTTAATAGCAGAAATAATATCATTGATGTTTTCTTGGTTCATTATATATATATATTTTTTATATTTAATATAAAAAGAAACAAAAATATACAGCGCGGGGTGACATTCGGTCTACCATTCCATAGTTGTATCAGATAAACCTAATGAGGTTCCGAATCTTTGTTTAGACATTTACCCCCCAAGAGACCCCTAAATATCCGTGACCGAAACTTTAGAGGCTCAGAGGGTTGTCTGTATGTGTAGGTCTTATTTTGTGACCAATCAGATTCTGTTTATTGTTGCCTTACAAGAATTCCTAGATATCCGCAACCGAAACTCTAAGAACTCAAAGGCTGATTGGTCTTTGTGACCTGGAATCTCATTAGATTTATTTTTAGTTTGCGATTGTGTCTTTTGGAATGGCCCCTGTGTGGGGTACCCCTTTAGTGAAGTCACAAGGTCACGACCTCATATCACCCCCCGCTGTATATTTTGATGAGATGATATGATGATGAGATGATATGAGATGATATGATGAAATGCCGTCTTCACGTAGCACACCAACCCATAACGATCAACCAATGGGTTATTCACAAAAGTGAATCCACCACGTGTTGACGTAGTGGATTGGTGTACTCTGAAGACGGGGGTGGCTGGAGCCCCCAATAAATTATAAATTTTGGCATAAAATCGCCCCCCGCAGACATATGTCTTTCTCAGGTTTCGAACTATGACCCTCCGGATGAGAGTTTCTACACGCTATCAACTGAGCTATCGGACCTTGTTATAAATACATATTGAAAAAGTTAGCATGTGTTTACCAATGTGTCAATCATATCGTTATTCCTAAAAACTACAATATTCTTAACAAAAACCATATTTTTCTGTCTAAAATGAGATTTTATATTTCTAGTTTTCCAAAATATATATAATTCTGTATAACACTGAGTCTATGCGTGGGCCGTAACAGCGGATATTGATTTAGTTATAATATATAGCGGTCTTAAAATAACTTTACGCACATGTTATGGAATAATCAATATGCAGCCACAACTTTCTAGATTTCATTGTGTACGGATTTTATGTAAACAAAAGAATAAACATCCGGATATTGTTATAATAAAAACGCTCTATGAGCGTACATACAGGTTTATATTAAGAGATTCGTTTCTCGTGTCCAGAATGTTTCCTGCCTGGTCAGTGAGTTTGAAATTTATTCTTGTCAGAAATGGATTATGAACTTGCAGGTAAACGGGATTAATTGGTTCTGCCACAATTAACCAGCCTGGGGGGACAATCGGGCTAAAACTGAATAATATGTACCCTTGCTGAGCTTGGCTAGATTTAGAAAGATCTACCTGATAGCTACCTTCAATAACATCACATACCAGATTGATTGCAATTGTTGTTGTTATGTTTACAATGCCTGGTGATATATGTCTACCGGCACCAAAGGGGTTGTTATTGTGTTTTAGTATAGCCGGTGGTGGGGCTATTTTTCTCCACGATTCAATTACTCCCGGATAATATTCTTCAATAAGATCATTTAATGATTTCTTCATTTCAGCGTTATTTAAATCTGGTATAACAAATGTTTGTAAATCTTTTTTCTGTTATTTTATAATGATCAAGAAATATTTGTTTAGTATTTGGATTTGTGTAATTAATTCTACTAAGATCAGTCGCAACGTTTATAATACTTCGATTGGCGATGTATAAATCGAATAAGATACCATTTAAATGTTTTATTGACTCGATTATTTGCTGCTTTACACTTTCATTATAATGTTGTGATAATGAAATAATTAAATTTCTTAAATCATTAAACTTTTTATCGTATTCGGGTTTAAGATAATCTAAAAATTCTTTAATAAATCCTACATCAACAATATTTCTATATATCCCCTCTGGTGTAACGATAATATTAAATGCTGATCTATTCATCTTGGGAATTCTTATACCATAAAAATCGGTAAAGTAGTATATATCGTCGTTTGGATCAGATTTAAAAAATATATGTCTCCATGGATATTTTTCTCGATATTCTGGATTTTTAATGAATTTTTCTTCACTCGTTTTAAACTCATTTTTAGTTGGTTCTGAAACTCCATTATAAACAGGTGCGACATCAGGCCATCCTAACACTGATCTGATCGAACTCTGATAAATATCTACGAGATAATCAGGGGAATTTATTTCAATAACCGCAGATAGTGTTGGTTCATAAACAGTAATCGCTATTTTAGATTCTTTCCCCGTGATAGATTTAATTCTGCGTTGGAACTCATCATTAATCTGTTCTATTTGATAACTGCCCGTTGAAATTCCAACAACCTGCCAGTCAGGTGTTCCATCAGGTTTATTTTTATCCGCAAATACCAGTGAATTATTTGGTTGTTGTCCACCAAACGGTTTTGATCTAATATTAGGCCAACTATAATAAACTCGTAATTGCGCTAATGCTATTTCCTTTGCTGGAATTGCGGTCGGAAAATTAACGCTAAATTCAGGATTGGTTGAACTTAATGATATCATAGTAGTTTTTGACGGCGTTGTATTAGCTACGATCTGCTGTAATAGTTCGCGCGACTCTGACATTATTATTATCGTTATTATTTAATTCTCCATCTTTCCGTCACTAGAGAACGCATCGCGTTCCACTATGAACGCTTCATCGTAGGTTTTCATTATCGTTATGAACTCCTCATCGGATATTTTACCATCACCGAGATACGCTGAAATATACGAGCATAATTTAGTGTATGCGGCTGTTGCTGTGTGCAATTTCATTATATACTCGTTTAGTTTATCATTCGTACACATAGATATTTTTTTAGAGATAATACTGAAAGTACCTGCGCATGTTGTTGCCGTTGAAACTATAATCGTTACAACTGCAGGCGCTGTCATCGTTATTGTTGATAATAATAATCCACTTCCAGCAATAACAGCAGAAACCGAGTATACCATTATATCAATAACGACCATACGACGACGATATTTTTTACCTTTATCGTGTAATCGTCGATGATATTTTTTAGTTTGGTTTGACACTCACATGCTTGAGCGTATCTGTGACGTTGAACGTCGATAAATGATTCTTGATTCATTATACTTATTTAAGTAACTAATTCGGGAGTTTCAGCTACAAACTCAATACACCACCAATAAGTCGCTGCGGTTAACTTTTTATCATTCGCTATTAGCATAAACGTTTCCTCGACATCTTTATTTAACACTATAGACACAATTCCAGAAAAATCATCGGTTGAATGACGCCATGGAAATGTGGTAAATATAGTGAATTTTGCACTACTAAATACAGATAATCTGTATACACCAGTAACCTCTGCAGTGTGTTTAAAAGTGTTATTTTCCGGTGTCCATGTTGCCTTTCCTGATGCGACTGTGTACACGATATTAATGATCTGCTTGTGAGGAATTTTAGCGAGATTAGTTTTTTGAATAATATTAGGAATACCACTAATGATATCGTTGAGTCTTGCGTTAATGTCAGCGAGATTAATAATAACATTTGGTGGAGTTCCAAAAAATTCGTTAATAGATCTGTTTATATTTCTACGAAAATTTAGAAATGTTTGTACATGATTAAAATATTCAGTTCTAAATGAAGCAATTCCATCATTGATAGTCGTTAATGAAGTAGTTATTGGAATTTCCTTATCGTCGACGTATTTCTTCGTTGCAGCGTCGAAATCTGTTTCTGGTGTTCTGAGATTATTAATACCATTACTATTCATGTTGAGAAATGCACGCATTATACCACCGCGCACTGACACGTATTTGGATTCTTGATCATCGACGTATTTTTTTGTTGCTGCGTCTGTATCTGCGATTGGATCTCCAAGATAGGTAATTTTTCTTCCTGACATAATAACATCACCGGTAAATACATCACCAGTTTTCTTAACATAATCGTTAACCGACTTACCGGAATCCTGTATTTTACCATGATCAGTGAAAGTAACGACATTATTAACAACCGCGTTGGGAATTCGTACAAGAACATCTAGTAGTTGTATGTTACTCGTTTTAATCGTCCTTGTTTGTCCTGAAAAACGACGACTTCATTTTGATCCACACTCGTTATATTTAATAAATCATCGATTTCATTTCTGAGCTGATCAATGGTTGCATATTTAGATAAATCGATCTTCTGAGCTCTACCTGAGGATCTATCGTAAATATCTACCATTATATTTACTGATATCAGTTTAAGTACTATGACGTAGCGTAGTGAACGCGTGTACGACTTTATGAGGCGGTGCTGTTGATTTTGATACAGCATCAAGCATAGCGAGGGTTTCACGGCCGCATATTGGAGGATCAGTTATTTTTTGTGTCGGTAGCGTTGAATACCAGATTGGAGCAGTATTATTGCTAACGTAATGAAGAAATTCTTTTGGTGGTGCTAATCCATACGAATCGAAATAAATAATTCCACGTGGATCAATTGCATATGCGACCCAGTGCGTGCCTGGGCCAGAATTTTTATCGAGATTAATAATACCGGTTTCATGTTGCATTGCAACGGTAGGTAATTGATCGCGCATAAAAACACCTCTGAAATTTTTTATTTTTAATTGCTTAGCAGCATTAAGTAAATCAAAATTGGACATGGGTGTTATTAGTAAACTGTCCCTGGTAATCTTAGACCCTTTCCGTACCACGAAGGCGGGGTTCCTGGTAATCTTAAACCCTTTCCGTACCAGTGTGGAGTCCCTGGTAATCTTAGACCTTTTCCCTTTTTTTTGATTCCTTGTCCGTTTGCTTTCTTTAACGCCATTCCAGCAGCTGTTCCAACAGCACCTAGCGCAGCTGCCTTTGCAACAGCTGGTGCTGCAGCTGCTATTAATGCTGGTATTGCTGCGAGAAGTGGAAATATGCCACCCGTTTTAGCAATATCTTTGATGGCGCCCGCAGAAAGATTAAATTTGACGCCTTTATTTGATTTTTTAGCGTCATTGAAGTTTTTAAACTGACGCTCGGTCAACGATAGTTTATTTGCACCGGTCATTTGTTCTCGCTTTTGCGATATTTTTATTCCACAGTTATTTTTTGATGCTGATTGCAGCTTTTTGATCTGACCAGGAGTTAGACTCACACTAACGTGATGATATGACACTATTAATATTATGAACGATCTAATTACATGTTTTCTACTGGAGCATCAATAACTCTCATTCGTCCACCAACACCTTCGAATAACATCGATTTATCGCTGAGTATAACGGCTATTGCTCTGTAATTGACAATAGCTCCTCGAGTCACACGAGCTCGAAAATGAATATCTACAACAGATTGTCTGGTTAAATCTAAGTGTTCTAGTGAAAAGTAATAAATCGGATACAGCGTTGTAAAATCACGCTGCGATATTTGTAAACCAGTATCAACATTTTGATCACGACCCATGAATGTCATTAATCGATGATATGCACGTGCTACATGATTATTTGCAAAATTCAGTAATATATCCTCGGATGGTTCTTGATGTCCATTAATCCTTAATGAAACCTCAGAAACACCGAGTTGATCAAATATCATATGACTATGTATTTGCGAGTTTATTCGTGCAGTATTTTGAAACGCAATAAATATATGTCGTGGTGCAGAAACACCTTGCTGAGAAGCTATCTGCCATGTAAATAAACCATCAATTGCACTCTGAACAGCATCTGTGGTCATTGTTAACCATGATAACGTTGATTTACCGCCTTGACTCATAAAAGATAACAACCGGTCTTCTTCAGATATCGAGGGAGTCATCACTGGCATCCACAGTGAAAGTTTTGTTAGTACTACTTTGCCATGAAGTGCCCTGGTTGCAGCATCATCAGCTCCCACAGCGTGCCACATTGCATCATTATCATCGCCTTTTCGCACAAGTACAACTGTATGTTTGGCTCCAAAAATAACCTTTCTAACATTTCTGCAGAATCCAAATATGTGTGACAGTGGAATTGCACAAGAAAACCTTTCATCATCACCAAGCATTGCTCAACGAGATGCAAATCCCAAGTTGAAGTTTTCATTCATTGATGCAACTTCAGTTCCAGCTGCATTCATTGTTACATTCCTCTGTTCGGGTTGATCAGTTGTGTCCTTTGCAAACATCATTGATGGACCAGCCGATCTTGAATAATCGTCGCTGTATCTTGCAAGGCCTAGTATTGTCGTGGCAACATCAACATCTTTCTGGATCGATTCAATATTTTTTCCATCAATCATGTACGTAGCGCTATCAAACAAAGCCATAATACCGTTATTCACAAAACCAAATCGATCACCAATTCCATAATCTGTGTTATCTGTTTTTAAAAGTCTACCTTCGACTTCAATAAATGCTTCAGCGGGTAAGAAATATCTACTTGTATCCTGAACCTGTAATTCGATTCGTCCACGCTGATCTGGAATTCGTGCATCGTAAGAATAATATTGATAATCGCGCACAGACTCATCTTTGAGTACTGGTGCATCCATGTCAAACGCGGGGTCAGATATGCGCTTAAACATCTTTATTATTATCGTCTTCGTCTAACTCGAAGACCACTTCCTGCTATCAGACTAGCGGTTATATTTTTTTCCTTTTTCGACATCGGGATATCAGCTAACTCCGCTAGTTTTTGATTAGCTGCTTGATTTATTATTTTACTGACATTTGCTGGCATCACTTCAGTGCTAGGTAATTTCACAGGTCGGGTCGGTCTGCGTATTAATCGTGATAGTCTATCTTTAATTGCTGGGAATGCTTTGCTAGCGAGATTACCAACAGCGCCTATACCCTTTTCACGAACAACATCAATAGCTTTCATTCCTAGTTGCTTTGCAATCGGTATTGCTTTTGGGGCTATCCTTCTAAACAGACCCTGAATAACATCACTTAATCCATCTCCGTAGGTTGCTCTGTATACAGGTAATCGAGAGTTTATTACCCTGACCATAGTAGGTCCACGTTGAGTACCATGCACGATCATTTTATTATTAAGTGATTTTATCACTAATTACATACTTAATCACTATAATAATCGTCGGCGATTTCATTAATAAGAGATCGATATACATTAATATCCATGATGCCGCCACTAAATAATCGTTTGCAAATATCAGCTGCTTCATTAATGATTTCTGGGGAATTATTACCAGCTCGTTTTCCTCCGATGAGGATTTCTAATCGATCGACATCAGCAAGGACATTATTGGGACAAGTAATAAGACCACTTCCTAAACCACTTCCAGTTGCGCCAGGATCGTCTTGAAATTCTTTTTCTTCCTCCATACCTGTTGTTTGGGCTAGTTGTAGTTGTTGTGATCGTGGTAATTTAATCTGTGGTGATTGTGGTAATATTGCAAATTCTTCTTTTTGTTCTCGTTGTCGTTGTCTTTCTTGTTGTTGTTGTAGTATCTTGTGTTGTTGTAGTAGTGGTTGCAGTCGTGGTATTGGTTGCTCTGGTGATGGAAATTTGAGATGTGGTGATGATATTGGTGATAATTCAAATTGTGGTGGATAATCACTTTGTGATTGCTCAAATGGTTTTGGTGTTTTTTGTCGTGATGCTTTTTTACTTGGTTTCGATGGTGTTTTTGGTGATCGTTGTGGTGATGGTTCAAATTGTTGTGGTGATGGTTGTCTCCGCCGTCGAGATTTTTGCTTTTTTGATGATGTAACTGGTATTCCAAATTGTTCTTTCACTTCATTAACTTTATTAACAAAATCATCATATTCTTCTTTATATTTTTTACTGATTTGTGAAATACCCTTGTACTCCCGAAATACCCTAGCATTCCACTCGTTTTCTGGAGTGTTATAAAATTCTGGCTTTAGAAACTGACTCCGAATCTGATATCCCATCACAGAAACTTCAACAGGATCAGTCATAACTGCTTCATAGCCTCGTTGATTAAAATACCGAGTTTTTAATTCTGGTTTAGACAGATCCTCAACAATATTTTTAACATCTTGAATTTCAGCGCGTGTTTTATCGGCAGACTCTATAGCTTCCCTAATTTGATTTGGTAATGCTCCAATAACCTTCTGTGTTGCAGTTGTAGCCTCAGCTGTTTTCTCTAACATAGGTTGAATACCTTTAGTGGTCTCAGTGATAGGTTTAAATAATTGTTTTGTATCCTCTTCAAATTCAACTTGAGATTCCTGACGCGATTGTAGTTGTTGCTTAACAGAATCACGAACGGGTAGATATTTTTAATTGCCTCTAGTCGCTCTCGAGCTAATTTAGCTGAGTGTGGTTCTCCAATACTCATTATTGATAATATCTATATGGCTGTTTAATTTATAGCAGCAGAGAGGGTGAATGACATACGCACGTGACCAGATTGTGAAAAAATCTGGTCAATTAAGGAAGTTTTCATTATTAAGACAAAAATGTTTTTTTTTCAGGGAACTCTTAATTTTCAAAAATAAGGTCTCTACAAAGTTGTAGGGTTCACCCTCTCTGCTGCTCAGGCCAATAGTCTCATTGTTTGAAATGATTTATCATGGGGATGCTTAACCCTCTTTCGAACTCAACAATTCCTTGGAATTCGAGCAACTTCTATATTGAATGTTAATACCTTCCTAATATCAAGGAGCACCGCCTCAGTGCAGATTTATATTTTAATGACTCACCAGAGTGACAACTGATTCTACTTGTCGCACCACCCACCATTTACCTAGCCACACATCACGCCGCTATACTGCCAACAGTATTGCTCTATTGCCAGCTGTGTTGGTTTGCTCCCGACTATTTGGTCTGTTGATAACAATGTTGCTCTGTTGCTTACTTAATTGCCTCTTTGCCATCTATAAGGCCATGAAGGCAGCTGTTACCATCAATGTTGCTCAGATGCCAGCTATGTTGTTATTTTGCCAGCTTTGAGGCCCTTTAATACCCTGTATCCATCTATAGCGTCAGCTATGCTACACTTTAGCCAGCTATAGTGTCAATTATGCTACCCTTTTGGCAGATATAGTTTCAAATATGCTACCCTTTAGCCAGCTGGCTAGTGTAATATATAGAATAAACGTATATACTGGATTATTAACGTAATAACCAAAGGTAGACATCCGATCAAAGCTAACAAAATATAAAAGACATACATATAATTATCGCAAAAATTCCTTTAAGTATGCATTACATTTAGTTATATGTTTCAATATAAATAGATTAAAACAGTAAAATGACTACATATCATATTTCAAATCCGATATAATTTACCAAAGGTCTAACTATCGAAAATAAAACCGAAATAGTAAATTCACATGAAACTTTCGACGAATAAAAAGAACTTGCTTACTCCTAAGGCTTTAGCAAACTTGTCTACATAGTAAACACTGCCAGACAAGATCTCTGAATGGTTGTACAATCATATAAAATATACATCCCATAAACATCACAAATCAAGTACTATACCCAGGGTTAAAGAACCCTAGCACAACACGCAATATGGGTATCTCGCTGCGAACACGACATGTACTTTATCTTAGTACAACATTAAGTTATTTTCTTGGATTATTCGGTGACAATACCTCTCCCCTAGAATCAAAATGGGAACATTAAATAATACACCAGCTAATTCCTCATTTGCAATACCAATAATGATCAATAAATATCAGATTTGCCAATCATGTCCTACAATATGACCTATTAGATGCATAGTATGTTCTTTGTTTCATTTTTCAGGCTAAGAAAATATCCGAGGAAATGGGCAACAGGTTTCTGCATAACTGTCTGTGAAATGCAGCAAAGTTTACATGATGAATCCGAAAAATGATTGTATGCAATTTATTTTGCGGAAATATACTGTACGAATCCCTGGGTTTATACTATTTGTATTTGTATTTACATCTAGGTTTACAGCTTTGACAGCTCTTAGTAATTATTTGTTTGACTCTGTGGAGTCAGTGTTGGGAAGATATTTCTCAAACCGAATAATTAACCAATTACTTGGAGTAGACGTCATAATGTGTAGAATTCACGGGACTTTACAGCAGCAAGGGATTTATTTTTCATAAAATGGACCCTATATTTTTTCTTAACAAAAGGAATTTTCTGGATATTTTCAAGTGTAACTGTTTGGTCATTAAATATTAGAATAGGTCTGAGTACTAAGTACTTGGGTCGTGTTTTGCAATGCATATTACAGATTAGAACAAGTGTGAGTGTTAATTGCTTGGGTCTTGTTGTGTAATACATATTAAAGATCATAATAGGTCTGAGTATTAAGTGTTTGGGTCGCGTTTTGTAATGCATTGCATAAAATACCGATCTACGGTTTATAAGAACGTACTGTCAAATCTTATGAATGCATAAAAAGACAAACGATGCAAGGGTGAACGTGTGTGTGTGTGTGTGTGTGTGTGTGTGTGTGTGTATATATATATATATATATATATATATATATATATATATATATATATATATATATATATATATACATATACATATTGTTACGTGTAGGCTCGTACAAATGTAACAGAAGAAAAGAGTGAAGTCAACAAGCTTTGTATATTTAACAAAATAATTTATTTCCCTAGAAAACAATGTAAAAATTGGAAAATGGGACTTACGGTTTGTGAATATAATCCAAAATTTAATCCTAAGAATGAAAAATACAAGTCCTATCACTAAATAGTTCTATTAGAATCCAGGTTCGAATCTCGGCGACGTACCAAAATGGAAGGCAATGACGTCAGATGTGGTCCTTGTACAAATATCAACAATTACTCAACTGAATCACAGTTTATGTTTCCGAATAATTCCAGAATAAATTTTCACTGAATTTTTTTCTCCCAGAATTTATAAAACAGTACACTCGTTTGGTTTTCTAGAGAATAAATTATTAAATTCCAAACACAAATGAATTTCAAAAACAATCTGGTTTCAACAATAAAATAACCTGTCTGGCCTTCTAGGTATCAGGAATACAACTGACAGACGAGCGCTCAGAAAGGGTTATATATTCACCCGAATTATCATCTCGTTCTCGCGAGACAGACTACGCGATCTAATAACACTTGAAACAACTCAATAGGAAAATGCAATTTGTCACGTAGGAAGAACCCCTATCTACTATCACTCTGAAACAAATATAAAAATAAAACATTGTTTATCTGACTAGACGAAATGACCCTGGCAATAGCCAATCGTTCTCGCGTAGCGCTTATACTACCGCGGACCAAGGCAAACTAAAAATATTACTAATGTAATACGTTTTACGTCTTAGATAAATAGAATTACTGAAAAAGAATTTCGAATCCCTGCAATAATCATTACAATAAAATATAATGAAACAAAAATAAAATAAAAAGAATT
>JAECUM010052949.1:0-13203 GCA_016617855.1 Megalonaias nervosa
TATATATATATATGCATGCATGCATGCACGTACGTTCGAATGTATTTATGTATATGTGTGTGTATGTATGTATGTATGCTGTTGTTGTAGTAATAGGATTTAACGCCATTTTTCAGCACAAGAGAGGCTATACATGGCGGCCAGTATAACTGGTAGAGGAAGAACCCTGGAAAACCCCTTGAAGAACCACCGACCCACTAGAAGCTACTGACAGTCTTTCTCACGTACCCACGTTAGCCGAGCCTGAGACTCGAACCCACGCAGAGCTGAGATGGCAGTGATCCGTAAAGGTGAGTGCTTTAGACCACTCGGCCACTCGGGGCCTCGTATGTATGTATGTATGTATGTATGTATGTATGTATGTATGTATTGATCATAAACATATATTTAATATTGTGTTTGTAAAGTATAATCATCTTCATTTTTTAGATTTCGAAGTTCAACTGATGATATTGTTATTGCCAAATCTGTGCGTGTATGTATGTCTGAGTGTATGTATGTTGGAGTGTATATAACAGTATCATAAACATGTATTTCGTCGTTTGTTTTTAGAGTGTAATCATCATAATCTACTAGATTTCGAAGTTCATTATTTTAACAACTTTACCACTTCCTGGTATTTTTCGGTATCGTTAGATATCTGGACAAGAGTAATGGCACTTGTGGGTTTTTTCAAACCCCAAAATGCGTATATTTACCTTCATCAAATCAATGACAAAGAAAGCTATTGTCACGGTATTTATTAAACTCTTTTTCAGTCTTTGCTTATTTTTTCTAAATTTCTTTCTTCGTGTTTGCTTTGTTTCTTACTCTAATAATGATTATTATATGTAACGACAAAGCGGTACCAACCGAAAGATTATGGATTAATATAATCTATAGGAGATTTAAACGCTATAGATAATCGGGGTATACCTATAACTTGTGTATTTAACAACAGCGTATCTCGTGCATAGCACCATGACAAAACAATCTCGGATCCGTCCTAGTGAACTCTTTACCTTAATGCATTAAAGCAAAATAGAAACGGCGAGTACAGAGATAGGCGATGCAACTAACACTGACTTGAACTTCACCAATAAGTTTCATAATTTGCGGTGATCTCATAACGTTAACTGATGCTGCTGCTGAACGATTTGTACAAAAACAAATTGGTACTCAGATCCTCAATACTTCTGAGAATAATAAAACTAAACCGAAGAGTTTTAACACACGGAGACAAAAAATTGACAATACATTAGCTGCTGTTGAACAGAATGTTATTGAAAGAGCTAAAATAAATTTCAGAGCTATAAACCAGATTGTTGATCACACATATTTTTATTTTGGATGAAAAGGATTCATTCAACACAGATTTTGCACCCATTCGTTGCTACAGAAGCCTTACAAGCTGTAATGGAGAAAACAGATGAAATACCCAATACAAAGCAATATTTACAACCAGTGGAAGAAAAGGATAAACAGTGACTTATATGAGTTGGAGAGTGCTAGGGAGAAGATAAAGAAATAGCAAGATGAATGTAGCAGTTTAAAATCAGTCAGAACTGTTACAGAAATATTCAAATTATGAAATCAAAACGATGAAGATTTAACAAGCGTCATCAAATCTGTAGGTACCAGTTTTATAGACTTACAGAAGAACATAATTGCCAACGCTAATACTTTCTCAAAGTTGTGTGATAACAATGATCTCACAGAAATAACAACAAAATAAAATAATGACAATACAAATAAAAAATTGTGTTTTTTTTTTTTTTTATAAACACGAATAGAAGTACAGGCAACTTACGATTGATATCTTACTGACCTAGCCCATACGATCGGTAAAAGATGCTACATTCGCAGAATTGTACATTTTACATGCTGTGTGTGAAATGTTGAACAATCAAAAAGATTTTTAAAAATTCAATGTGAATCAAAAGCGTTACAGGGTAGTATTGACGAATTAGACAAAAGGAGATTACAACTTAAAAGATTTCATTGATTTGAAATAAAAGTTTACAACAAATATAGATGCATTCAAACTAAAAGAAATAAAGAAATACTATCATTTGAAGGTAGTAGTGACACAAGTTTAACTGAAATAAACGAAACCATACACATTCAAAACCGACTTAAACCCGAAAATTGTCTTAAAGAGTCTTGCATTAGGAAGTGTGTGTGTGTGTGTGGTGGGGGAATGGTCAATTATAATTGCAACATGGAGTTTAAAGACGACACGAAACTTCAACATTTCATATCAGATGTTCGTAACACTAATTTTGATCGAGATGGTATTGATATAATGGTAATGTTATGATGCAGTGTATGTAAATGCTGAAAATTGATAGTGTAGTCTACGGAGTCATTCCGGTCCTTTAAACATACACAATGCTCCTAACAAATGATCCAGTGGAGCGTTAAATGCTAGTACAATAAAAAATTCTATATACAATTTGCATCAAAATCTTCATTGAAGATAAAGTAGAAATTAAAATTTAAGTAGAAAATGTAGAAAAGCAATGTTTTGCCTATCGCTTACACTTTTAAAAAAGAAACAAATATCTTACATCACTCATGAATCATTTGAATATTATCTAGAAGAACACAATGTTTTAATTTTATGTTTGAAAGGATCGGAAAGTTTTATTAACTATTAATAGTCATAATTATTAGTTTAATAAAAGTAACATAAAAATGTGTTGCCCCTAAATAGAATGTCAGTGGCATGCATAAAATTACTGGAGGAGTACAATCTACAGTCTAGCACATACTGGAAGCAAATAGCTGTGTAAATTATTTCATACAAGTTAATTGTGAGGTATCCACTCGTCACACCCCATACATCTACACATCAAGAAGATACGAAAACAAAAAAATGAAATTCCAAGGCAATCTAAACTGACTGATTTCTAGCAATATTCATATTAACGGGCAAATTACGAGTACGTTCATTGATGGGTAATAGTGTGTGTTTGGTACAGGTATTTTGTAAGTAATATGTAGCAGAGATGGCAATGTACGTTAAATGCATAACCCCTCACAAGTAGGAAAAGATTATAAAGAAACTTAATTACCTCCACAGTCCAACGAATCATTTTACACACCCACCTCCACCCCTTCGAGCAATATTAATCCCGAGTGCAAGCTATATAAACAAGAATTCTAAATATATGAAACGTATCATAAAGTTTCTGTATGCCACTGAACGTTCATGTAAAATGAGAAGCTTCTAATCAATTTGGATAGAATACTTGTTAAAGATATCACTCTATCCTCTGGATGTGACAGTCTTTTCTAACTGAATCAAGACAACATCTTCATAACGATATGTGGCTACATTATTCAGGTAGAATAAATATGGTTGAACAAGGTACTGTGAATGGTAATCTGAGGGAGTTACGATCAGGACTGGCTAATGCACAAAATGGTAGATTTCAGATTTAGCGTCAGATGGTGAAGATTCACGTGTAAGTCCGTGGTGCATTTCGGTTTCCTAGTACTGACGCAACTAGTCAATAGTGTCGTCAAAGTGAGGTTCATCGTACATTTAACCCCATGTGACAAGGAAAAAGTTACACCTTTGCACTCTCACTATTAGTAAGTTCAGAGATATTGCATTAAAATATATCAGAGGGTGGTCAATGCCATTAACAGAACTGGTGGCTTTTAATGGCTATTTTCATATACCAGGCATTTATATCTGAACTATTACCATTATCTTGATCTGTCTTCACCCGGTAGGTAAATTTACCGATACTGTTTTGATGCTATAAATAGCTGCAAGCAAGGGAATTAACTCGTAATTGCATGATTAAAAGCTACAGACTTGTCTCCTTTAGGACATAAGACATATCTGTTATGGACTCTTGTTCACTGTGGAAATCTTAGTAGTCTAGTATTAGATGTGTGTAATAATACAGCAATCTGAACAAAATCAGATCTCCACTGTCCTACATGAAGATCTGACAGCGACCCTTAGGTGTTATGTTCTGGTGACTTTTGAATAAGCCAATCGAAATGCAGCTTTCAGAAATTTGAAAGTGAGTCAAATCACTCAGCACAAAATTGACGCTCTTCAGCCAAACTGCACAATCTCCCAAAAGTGAAGACATAAGACTTCATCTAATTGGCTGATAAAATTAGCGATTGTGGTAATAACATAGATCACCAGAACATGACCCCTAAGCGGTCGCTGTCGGATCTTCACGTAGGACAGTGTAGATCTGATTTTAATCAGATAAAATAACACTATCAAGTTTAATCGAGTAGTAATATTTATAAGAAAGGCAAAAAATATATCTGGTTCCGTTTGTAGGGTTTTGCAGTGAGTCATTAAGCTAACACGATGACAAAGTAGAGCGAAGCCCCTGTTATGGTTGTGATTAATACGGTTGATTCAGTAATACACAAACTGGTCTCGAACCACCCTTATTTGCCTGTGGATATTTCTTCTCAACCTACGGTATGTGGTATTTATTATAAGGTAGGCAGTCGTAGCTGTTTTAATTTCTCACAAGATGAAATGCCTCGTAGTTCCCCCACCCCCCACCAATATTGTTGCTCTGTGATGTACACTTTCAAGTGCAATCACATCTTTATGTGCCAAGACATGCTTGTGTTATATATTCCACGTGAGATGTAAAACTCGCTTTGTAGAAATGTAAAAGCAAATATATTTCAATATTCTCAAATGCTGTATATACTATGTGTACCATGTTATTAGCGTTGATTACTATGTCATTCACATTATCATTGAATTTGAAACTGTTGTCGAATTACTCCGAAATCTATATTTATTTATTTTTTTTAATTTATTTTTTTTTTTCGTTTTCTTAATTTATGTATGACGCAAGTAGTCCGGTAGTAAGTTAGATAGACAGGATGGTAGTTAAATACGTACGTGAATCGTTAGATGTGAGCCAAGAAGCCTGAAGATACGCGAGCATGTTAAGAATACAGATTTAATTACCAACCTTGAAACTGCGTCGGTGACAGCGTTTGCCCCGGGCTTGAAACTGTAAATATTTCGTTTGCTTTATCGGACATTTTTCTATCGGTTATTAACTTGTAAAGTTAAAGTTTACTGCAATGACCTAGATATAATACCCATCGTATCTGTATATATACAACGGAATGTCACGGGACTCAAGATCATCTATCACACGGAGTTGAGTTCGCTGATAACACTTGACAAAATGTTAGCGTATGCTTATCTAAATTTATCTGGGCAAATCGATAGTTCCCACCGGCTACAGTCGAAAAGCAAATATTATTTATTAATCATACTTTATGTGAGAATTTGAGTAGCTGCTACCAAATACGTATCATTGAAATCTCTTGAACTTGGTGCATGCATAAGATTATACATGAATGCAACTGAACGACAAAAAAGATACAGTAGTATAGGTATTTTGAGGTTCCTCTCTCAGAGATCCCCTACCCCCCAAAACGTTATACGTTAAAATTTTTGTCAGCAGCCTTTTTTTTAGCTCAAAAATATGACTTTCATATTTCTGACAAAATTTGTTTTGTCGGGGTAGGGGGTCTCTGAGATAGGAACAACTCAAATACCTATACTACTATTACAGTCCCTATACTTATTATTTTTATAGTTTTAGACAAAATTTCATATTAAACAAATGAAATATTATATATAATGTCCTTCTGTCATTCAATCCGACATGTTGGATTTGATCTGACAAACAAATTTTGTAAGAGATTTAATTCGATTAGAGCAGCCTCAAGTTATACTGGTATAAAAACTAAAATAATAAGCGATTGTATTAAAAAAGTTGGATATCATATATCACCAAAATATGGGTCAGAATGGTTATTCGCGACTGAAAATGATATGAGAATAGCGGGTTGGGCAGATGATGTGATGACATTTATTGACAATATGGTTGATATTACTAAAGCTGTACAAAATTAAACATCTACTGTTGTAACCCATATTTTATGATTATCTTTTTCATATCTGCTGACTCTCATTGGTAGAATATCTGTTAACATATTGTCAATAATACGGAACTCGCGTATTAAATCATCCATATCATATTTTATAACCCACAAATAAGATCGTATTTGATCAAGTAATTTTTTATAGGTGATACTTGCTGTTTTACAAGCATTTTTTTAGTCGCAAAACGAGGCTCAATTTTTTTACACGCTGTTGCAAGAGAAACACCGACACCAGATATTATTAACAAAAACGGATTTAATGATGCTCCACTTGAAATTGTACCAGAGCTAGTCATTAACAGTGGCAAATATGATATTACTCGAAGTATTCTGTTATAGTATTTGTAACTTTTTTTACACACCAAAGTTTTTTATGATAATATTTGTAATATTGCATTAGAGCGTCCACATCTTGTTTTGGATTTTTTTCTGAAATATGATTGAAATCGATGACATGTTTTTTCATTATATAATTTTTTTACACAAAAACAAAAGTTCTAGCACCAACAATCGAATCAAGAAACTCGCGGAATTTATTATTTTTAGGATCAGCTATAAACTCTCTGTATTTGTCATAAACATCTGACGAAGTATTTTTATATCGTTCATCTGTTAGTACATATTGTTTCCTTAACCAAGCATACGAATCAAAACTACTTCCTACTTCACTCTCATGCAAATCTGTTTTATTCACAAAATTACTGTAATCGATTTCTGTTTCATCAATATACCCTAAAACTAAGCTCAACTGATCTAACGTGAAATTTTTGAGAACAAGATGTTGTCTGATAATTGCATATGCGACTACGAAATTTGCGTGCATTCATTTCTTAAGCTTATCTAGGTCAATTGTAAGAAGATCAACAGCAGAAGCTACTTTTAACATTAATTTTTCATATGGTTTTGTGAGTATGGTTTTAACTTCGTTGCAATAATTTTGTAATGACAATTGTCTAGAGTATTGTAACGATGGGAATGGAACATCGTCTTCTTCACTTATGTCGTAATAAGAATTATACTTTACTTTCAACTTTGTTTGATTGACTTCTTCAAAAAACTTTTCTCGCTCATCATCACTAAAATTACTAATTTCATCTTCTAAAGTTTTGAATATCTTTAGAGACTTGTTAACAATAATCGGATCAAATTCTGGGTCCTTTTTACGTATCATTGGTAAAATTGCGTTTGCGTACACTTTAATAATTAACTCTGCGTCTGACGTCATAGTAACGATTTTGACCAAGGTTTCCGTGTCATTGTAATACATACCGAGATGTTTAAAAATATATCGTTTTGAAAAACTATCATTTACATTTTTGTTTCTTTTTATTTTTCTTTTCTTAGTTTCCGCTAGTTTGTCAAGACGAGTATGATTTTCGTTTATTCGTCTTTCTTCCAATGCTTTTTCACTATAAACTCGTGCTTTTATTAAGTCGGATTTTATTATCAAATCTATGTTATACCAATCAAGCTCGAGTAATATTTTTTTAAATATAATTTCAACTTGTTTTTGTCCTTCTAGACAATCACCAGGATGACAGTATCTGCTTATAATGTCAAAGTTTTCTATTGCTTTTCTCAGTTTTGGTCCTCGCATATGCATAACGCGAATAAAATTATAAACATAATCTGACGCTAGAAGTTTGTCTAATGATTCGATGCCAAGTTTTTCCAAATCTTGTAACTCTTTTGCTATGATATTAACAGCTAAAACATTTATTTTAGGGTTAAAAATATTATCATAAAATTCTTTCGCAACAGTTATAATTGGTGGTCCTGACATTATTTTATAGCATTAGATTAAATTTGATCACAATAATCATACCTGATCATCGAGTGTATATATTTGAAATGCTGTCAGTCCTGGAAACTGATGTTCAGCAGCTAAAACATTAACTCGAAAATATAAGTACTTGTTAACAGTGTTTTCAGTCGGAATCGTAAAATATTGTGTTGTTGAAATGTAAGTGTCTGTTGTGCTATACAATATTGCCCAATTAATATCATCATTTGATCCTTCTAATTTCCAATCATAAATTCGACCAACACTAGAGTTTAATCGGCCTCGCAAATGAAATTGCCAAATAGCAACTGCAGTGGGACATTTAATTTTGATCCAAAAATTTTCAACTTCTCCGTTGGTCGTCCACTCGTGTCTATCAGAGAAAACGTAAAGAGGATAATTTTCAGGATAATATTCTGATGCGCTTACCTCAAACCCGGCTTGGTTGTCAGTTGCTTTATAAAGTGTTGGAATATACCCAACGTTATTTTTAGTTCGTTTTACATTACTAGACAGACTGTCAACATAAGCTTTATTTGTTAAATCGTTAGGGTTAACTGGAACGTAAGTCGTCATTATCTTGTTTGCTTTCATATTTATGTTACCTGACATTGGTCCACCGGATTTCTTAAAATATGGGATAAGTTCTTCTTTTAACTGAGCATAACTAATAGCATCAGTGTTATCAAATGGTGGGGTTATTGGTAATCCAGTTATTTTTGAGCTATTACTCATTATCAGGTTACCTCCCACTGTGTCACCGGCTTTGTTAAGTTTATTATCGTCAACAGATTTTAGTTGCGCATAACTTACAGCTTGTGTTTGATTTAAGTTTTCTGGCGGATATGTAGTCTCTAAATTTATAAAAAAAAATTTCCTGACATATTGATATTACCTGTAACTGTCCCACCTATTTTATCAAGTTTGTTATCATCAACAGATTTTAGTTGCGCATAACTTACAGCTTGTGTTTGATTTAAGTTTTCTGGCGGATATACAATCTCCAAATTTATAAATTTTTTTCCTGACATATTGATGTTACCTGTAACTATCCCACCTATTTTATCAAGTTTGTTATCATCAACATACTTTAACTGCAAATAACTTACCGCTTGAGTTTGATTTAAGTTTGCTGGTGGATACCTGGTCTCTAAATTTATAATTTTTTTCCCTGACATATCTAAGTTACCGCTTAAAGTTCCACCTGTCAATGATAGTTTATTATTGTCGACTAATTTAAGTTGTGCATAACTAACAGCTTGTGTATTAACGACATTTATTGGCGGATAATCTGTTTCTAACTCTAGTACTCGTTGATTTGACATAAACAGATTTCCCGTCATTGTGTCGCTGGATTTTTTTAGATAGCCTGATAAATCAACCTTACCGTCTGTTATTGTTGTACTTTCAGCCGATGAATTTCCTACTAATGTTCCAAATTTTGTATAATAGCTCATTATTTATTTATCGTCTGACAATTTTTTTATATAGCATAAAATTGTATAACAATAATGGCAAAATCATCGATATAAAATTTTGATACAGAGCGGTTGGTAAAACATAAACATAACAATGAACTTCCAGATAGTCATTATCTTATTGGTTGGAAGAACTGGATCGAGGAAAATAAACTTGCTTATGAATTTACTTCTAGGAGATAATTTTAATTACGATCGCGTTTTATTTACACGATAAATTCGCAGCAAGATAAGTACGAGCTTCTTAACAATTATAATAACAAACTTCGTGATGATCTTGAGGCTGGCGAAGATTTTTTTATTATCAAACAACCAGAAGAACTCGTCCCAGTTAATCAACTTGATTCGTCCGAACACAAGATAGTTGTTTTTGATGATATTCTGCTAAACAACGAGGAAATGAATAAAATAAGATGATATTTTTCACTGTCGCGAAATAAAAAATGTAATTCTATTTATCTCGCCCAAGGTTTTTATAATGTTGACAGATTTATTAGGCGAAATACTGGTTGTTTTATATTATTTCCAGGACTTGACAATGTCGATGTTAGAAATATCGCGAACGAGCAATGTGGTGATGTAACAAAAGATAAATTTATTGAATTATATCATCAAACAACGGCAAATAAATATGAATTTTTTTTTGTTTGATAAACTAACAAATGATACCAGCAAAATGTTTCGATGTTGTATTGAAAAATATCTATAGTAATTTTTATACAAAATAGTATATAATTAATGGAAAGACAAGCAAAGTACAGAAAACATATAGAAAATCTAAAAAAACTTGCGCAGTCTCAAGCAAAATTTAAGCAGCAAGTACAGCAAGCACGACGTGGCCAAGTGGTTGCAGCAGAAACAACAGCCGCCGCTCTCAAACAAGTTACTGAGGCTTTACTTGGAAAACAACCTGAAACTAAACCATTATCAGAAGAAGAACTTAAGCGACTACAGGAAAAGGTTTTCTCGGACTAGTTAAAGAACATCAAGAAGCAACCGCTGGAAGAATTATTGAGAGATCTGAAGAAGATAAAAGAAGATTAGCTGAGGAACTTACAGCGCATATAGTAAATCCTGTTGCAAGACAAGCTGAAACAGATCGGATAATAAATGATCCACTAGCACTTGAACAAAGATTAGCAACTCATATAATAGTTGGACCGATTGAAAGAAAGCTAGAAAAAAAAAAGAAAAAAAAAATCAGAAGAAATGTTAGAAGATATTTTTGCTAGAGAAAGAGCTGAAAGAGAAGCATGGAGAAAAGAACATGAATTAGATGTTCAAGACAAAGAAAGATTTGACTCTGCTTTAGAAAATATAAATGGCAAAATAGCAGATAATGAGTATAAAAATTTTAATTAAAAATATGGTTTTAAAGCTGTGAGAGTACGAGATGTTAGAAAAGCTGATTACAAATCCGAAGAAAAAATTAAAGAGCTAGAAAAAATAAAAGAAGAAAGTAAGATACATCTTAACGATATAAAGCTAGAAAATGAAAATTACTACAACAGTATTGACAGATATCGACATTGGATTATTGCTGATCTTTATATCAAAGTTATTAGTAGAATAAAAGAAAACCGATACGAAAATATTAACCATAATTTGATTACCGAAGCAAAATATCTAGATGAAAAACGTATGAAAGCTGATACAGTTGTCCCAAGGGATATGGATCCTATTGAAAGACAAACTGAATTAAGTCGATTGGTTGATGATTATAAAGAACTTGATAGAATGTTAGCTGAAAAAAAAAACAAACAGCAACTGGTGTTAGAATATTTTCATCAGTTACTGAAATGTTAGGCAGATTAATGCTATTGATATCATCAAACGAAGCTGGAAATGTTGGTGCTGAAATTGACAATGGAATTATTGACATGCTTGATAATTTGAGATCAGAAAATTTATTAACATCTGACGAATACAAAACTTTACATCGCGATTTGATATAATCGCGGCGATTTAATTTTATAAATTTGTGTAATGATTTAATATAACAATTTTATATAAAAAATGTCAGCAACATTATTACTAGACTCTAGTCAATCTGATAAAGATAGCGCAAATTTTTCTGTAAAGTATATTCCGCCAATAGAACTAGATCGTGAGAAACAATATGAAATTGGATTAATTTCCTGCACTTGTTGGAATTCTATGGCTAATGTAAAACCTGGAGTAAATGATGAACTTACATTTACTCTTCCTATACGTACTCCTCCATTTGTCACGTGGAAAACAATTAAAATTCCACAAGGAGCTTATAATATTACTGATCCAAATAAAATAATAAAAGAACTTATAACAAAAAATAAAGGTATAGCTGATAATTTTGAGCTTACACCAAATTATAATACGTTACGCGCTAGAATGACATTAAAAGATATAACAGTTAGTCTTGTATCGCAAACAAGTATCGCACCACTGATAGGATTTTATTATTATGTATATCCTGCTCTTAATCGTGATAATCCCAAAACGTATGACGGCCAACTGCCAGTAAATATAACTCATGTAAACGCAATATTGGTAAATTGCTCTATTGCATCTGGATCTTATTCAGCTAAAGGTAGTAAAGGACAAACGATATATAGTTTTTCACCAGACGTTCCGCCGGGATCTCTTGTGCAAATTAGTCCACGTTAGGTTATTTATTATCCGCTAAATGTTGACAATCAAATAACAGAAGTAAATATGCAATTGACAGATCAATCTGGAAGACAGTTAGATTTTAATAATGAAATTGTTACTTATTACCTGCACTTGCGCGAACAATAGTAAACATATTTTTTAAGAAAAGCTAAAAATCTTTTAGTAATGCGAAAGATTTGGAAGTAAAATTATGCAACCTCAGATATAATGAAACAGAGAAAAAAAGTTTATCGAAGAAAAATAGTAGGAGGATTTTTGGGAAATATATTTGCTAAAATTATAGAAAATGCTCCAGGAATAGCTCATAAAGTTGCACCAATTGCACTTGACGCATCAAAAGCGTTTGCAACTGGAGCTGCATCTGTTGCTGGAACTGCTGTTGGACAAAAAATAGCTGATAAAATAAAAAGACCGACAATAAAACAAGCTATTTCAGAAATCGCACCAACAAAAGAAACTCAAAGAGCAATGATAACAACGACAAAAAAAAATTTTTATCACCACGAGGAGAACAAATTATACAAAAATTAATATCTAAAGTAACAACACCGAAATAATTTTTTATAACCTAATAAATAAAAAAATGTCTGTAAAAAATTATCTCGATTTAGCAGAAATTTATGACACAGACGACACAGTAACAGAATTAGAATACGTTGAATATCTTGATGAAAATTCTAACGAACATAATAAAGCTGGCTCCAGAACATTTAATACTCGAGACGAGGACGTATTTTAACTTCCTCATAAAGCAATGTTGGAAGTTCAAGGCCGGATTATGACAGTAGCTGTTCCACCTGTCGCAACTGCAGCTGGAACGGAAGTAGCTCTTATAAATAACGGTTGGTGTTTATTTAAAAGTGCTAAATATCAGCTGGTCAATCAATCTATCGAAGATATTTCAAATCACTTACAAGTTGCAAGTACAATCTTAAATATTATTTCGTTTTCCGACGATTACTCCAGATCAACTGCAACTAATATGATGTGGTTTAAAGATACTGGAATTGCTACAGCAGGATCTGTAGAATTTATTTTAATAAGAGCATTAGCTGCTGGAGCTAATGCCGCCGGAAGTGCTGCAAATGTGAGAGATTTTCTTATCGCTAATGCGGCCAATTTTGGTATAATACCACCAGATGCAGCTGCTGATACAGACGCTACAAGAGTCTCACTTACTGCAGCTTGTAATAATCTTGGTATAGACGCACCAGCTCCAGCTGCAGACGGTACTGCAATGTTAGGTTTGATTAATAATTTAGTTAATAACCCGACAGTTAACGTAAAATATATACGTTACAATGAAGGTTATGTTAAGAGAAAGACACTTGCAGCAGTATCACGTCA
>JAECUM010052950.1:0-10248 GCA_016617855.1 Megalonaias nervosa
TGTGTGTGTGTGTGTGTGTGTGTGTGTGTGTGTGTGTGTGTGTGTGTGTGTGTGTGTGTTAGCATGCACGTTCGTTGGTGTGGATAGTATATGGGGGTTTGTTTTTCTTCTCTTCCTTCGTTGGTGTGATAGTATGTGTGTTTTATGCTTGCTCGTTCGTTGGTGTGGATAGTATATTGTGTGTTTTATGCTTGCTCGTTCATTGGTGTGGATAGTATATTGTGTGTGTGTTTTATGCTCGCTCGTTCGTTGGTGTGGATAGTATATCATATGTGTTTTATGCTTGTTCGTTCGTTGGTGAGGATAGTATATTGTGTGTGTTTTATGCTTGCTCGTTCGTTGGTGAGGATAATATATTGTGTGTGTTTTATGCTTACTAGTTCGTTGATGAGGATAGTATATTGTGTGTTTTATGCTTGCTCGTTCGTTGGTGAGGATAGTATATTTGTGTGTTTATGATTACTCGTTCGTTGGTGTGGATAGCATATCATATGTGTTTTATCCTTGCTCGTTCGTTGGTGAGGATAGTAAATTGTATGTGAAGTGAGTGTAAGGGATGTTTTCGTTCACGTCCGTGCTCCACGGATATAGAGCAGAGCGCTCGTCATTCGCGCCATTCTACACAGAATAAAAAAATGAGCAGCAACATGGACTTGTTCAACAGATTAAAAGACATTTATTATTGGATAATGGATGGAGTCTACGTGGTTGAAAGGATTGAAAAGGAATGTAGCTATCAAGTTACGAAAGACTTTTTAACTACTCAAGTCACCAGCATAAAACTAGCCAAGGATCTAGTAGCAGGTATGACAGAGGAGCAAGTGGAGAAGATTAGAGGTCTCATTCAACCTAAATATGTGAGAGTAGGCTCCTTGAAACAGGCTCTTGATCATGTCATACAAGTGAGCTCCTTTCTACAAGACATATTCAATTTCACCGAGTGGTCTTTTGTCAAAAACTTGGGCTTAGACTCTTTAAAAAAAGCTGAAGACCGGATGAGAAAAGTACTGGAGGAAGAGGTGAAGAAAATCAAAGAAACCTGGAGAAAAGAAGAGAACTGGACAAAAGAGAAAAAGGAGAAGGAAAACAGACAGAAGAAAGAAGACTTTGAGAAATTAAACAACAATTGGTGCAAGAGAAATTTAGAGCTATGGGTCATCCTGACTGGATGCCAGAGAAAGAAAAGAAGAAAGGAATTATTCAAAAAGTCAGGAACTGGTGGAAGAACTGGAGAAGATAAAAGAAGAAGAACCCAAAGGCCCTTTTCAGGGCCACTTCCAATGCCTCGAAAAGATCTTAATTTTCATTTGGTCTCCACCCTAAACGAATATATATATAAAACCCTTCCTCTACTAAAAAACACGAACGCTCTTGATTCGTGTTTGTCTATAGCCCTCTCTCAGGTAGCCTGACGTCACAGTACTTCTCCTTTTGCTACATTGTTACCAGTGTGACGTCATGCCACCTGTCGCTTATCGCTATACAAACCCACAGTATACTAGTCGCTCTACAAAAATTTCCATTGACGCTATACAGGCCCAGGGTGTGCTAGTCACTCTACCCAATTTTCCATTGACGCTATACAGTCCCAGGGTGTGCTTTTATTTCCATTGACGCTATACAGGCCCGGGGGGGGGGGGGTCTGTAATGCTAATTCCCATTGACGCTACGGTAACCCCTATTACTACTTACATCTTACTTTCCTTAAAGGACAAAATGATTAAAACGGGTCTTTCATTTGTTGACTTCCAACATAAACAGTGGTGTAATTAGTACGTAATGTCATTATTTTCTTTTCAGAATAATGACCGGATAGTCTGTGGGACAGTGTGGCCACAAGAAGGGCCCTTGGGACACTTGCTAAGTTAACATCAATTGCACACGAAAAAGTCTTTGAGCACTTTGCAAATCATGGCACTTCTGAAATCTGGAATCTAGCTGATTCCAGCCGGAGAAAGAAAATGCCCTCCTAATCATCTTCGGAATCGTCTGTGGACACCCACCAACTGGTTTAGCTCTTTAGGTCGGAAGAGCACCTCACGGTCCCTGCAGTTTATTGGATCAACTTCTATGGCGCCTGTGAGGCCCCTCCAGAAGGACTGACTGAGAGGGAGAGAGAGAGAGAGAGAGAGAGAGAGAGAGAGAGAGAGAGAGAGAGAGAGAGATCGATCATGCACCGCTTACTTCATGCTTCGAGTAATGTATTGTTCCATCTCTCCATCATTTTCGCACCATGTGGCATGAAACCGGAAGGCTAGAGGATTCGCGTTATCTAGGACAGACAGACGATCTCCCCTCTTCAAATGATAGCGCTACAGTCCTTACTCGACACGCCGAATTACGGGCCATGGCGCATAGTCCTCATATACCTCATCCACAATCGAGGGAAACAATTACGTCTGGTTCGGAGTATGATAGATGATGATGATAATAATGCCCTGTTCGTCTTTGTCGAATACAATCAGTTCGAGGTAGAAGAAGTGCCACTGACACCTCCTATCATGCCTACTCGTTCCTCTCAGCTGGACGAGGAGGATGGTGTCTGGTCATTTGATAGGGCGGTAAACGAAGTATTCCGAATGTTTCCCCCGGATGTTTGTCTAAAACCATCTGGCGCACAATCCATTCAAACCCTTTCTTCATTTAGAAAAGATCTCAGCAGCGCAACATCAACCTGACTTCTTGCTTCTTCCTCGATGCTCAATTGAGGAAGTCTCTCAGAGGTTCTCTGAAGGCCCAAAGGTCGGTCAACAACATTGAGGCTGGTGGGTCCATTCCACTAAGTTGTGAACCCTGGTCTATAATATTGGTTACCCGGAACATTCCTCGAAGTGGTCGACTAAGCCTTCTCAGCTGGTTTGTCCAATGTGGGTATTTCAGCTGAAACACTGGGTGCCTTCACATCAATAGAATTAAAGCCATGGAAGCAGAATGCTCTCTTACTTGTCACTATACCTTCACCTGCTGAAATCTTCTCGGCTACTTCGTGTAGTATATTGAGGGAATCCTCAATGAATGCTAGCGCCTTACAATGCGTGTTCAAATCTGTGGCGAAGACGCCGGACATGCGCTTTCTGTCGCAATGGTGTTATCAGCAAACCTTCTGCACATCTGCCGTGACGTGTTGCATTGTGGTCGTCAAAGGTCTTACTTACCCACAGTAAAGACATTCGAAGGGCTGCACACTTTTCGGGAGACTCTTTCTTACAGTGGCTTCGCAAGACTTGCAGGGTCATCAACAGTGAAACTTCGGCTCTCCTGGCCCATTGCAGTCTTCCAGTAAGCACGTTAATGCGGATCACTCTCACGGGCAATCCGCCAAGCTTTTCAAATAGATGCAGCCCCGGTCCAATACGCAGCTCAAACTAGACCTTCTTCTTGTCATCCGCGTTCACGGTGCACAAGTAGATGTCGCAAAGTCCCAAGGAGAAAGTTATCTAGTGACCCCAACCCTCTACTGCTGTGCTTCCCTCTCCCAAACGTCTCTGTAGGTGTTCGCCTAATCCTCCTTAAAGAGGCTTGCTCAAGCATCACGTACGATGATTGGGCCATTTCAATAGTGAGCATGGATTACCGATTTCCGCTTCTAAAACAAGTCCTTCTAACAAGGACCCCATTTTCTTTTACCAGACCAATCTAGTGAAATTGAGTGTAGAGGTTGCACTTCATTTTGCATTAAAAGAACAATCGAGAGTGTAAAAAGATGAACCGGGTTGGGGTCAGATTACTACAATGATGACAATACGAATGACAAACGAAAATACGATGTTTATTTATAGATGATTAAAGATAGAAATATCCTACACCCAACCTCGTGCATATAAATTCCAAGACTGGATTTTTAACACAGTGATGCTCACTGAATTAAAATACGGAACTATCACTGCAATAATATGACGAAAAATTATCTGTTCCTAACGGGAACGAATTTTAAGATGTAATATAAAACGAACAGTCAACATTAACAAATGAAATTAAATTTAAAACAAATTAAGAATAAAAAGAAACAATAATTAATCACTAATGGTTCGCCCCTCACTGTCTGCCTAAGGATCTGTAGAACCTCTTGTTCTCTGCAGACCCGTTGGTTTTGAAGCTTTGGTCCCTCACTACGAGATAACCACTATGTTTCTCATGGCCAACGTTTGTACCGACAGCGGCACACTAGGTATATACAAACCCAAATTAGCACCATAGCTAAAACAAAACCCTCAGTACGGTGCAGACACAAAAATACAGCATAGCTCTGTCGCTCTTTCTATATCAGTCCTGCAACTCTTTACTGCTGTCAGCCCTTCACCCCTTTCAGCTGAAAGTATAATGTCTTAATCTGTGTAATATCTTTGAAAAGGTCACGTATAACATGCAATGAAGTACGTGACGCATGCGCGTAAGTGGAGTTGATCATTTTATCAAAATCATAATCTGGACTGCCGTATAACTTTATCATAATATTTATCATAATAATCAGGTTCACACGTGAACCTGTGTCTGATGAGAAACTTACAGAACTTGAAGTAACATTCTCTCGGCCCATAATTCATGCAACATTAATGTGGATTCAATCTTTCTGTTCAGTTATATACTAGTTACGTTGTAAACAGACTATAATAAAATCTAACATTGCGTTACACAGTTCAGAACTATCAAAATGAACAATAAATATTTGAACAATAAAACAAAACATTTCTATCCCAAAATACAGATAGGAAAATACAATTCACTTACCTCTACAGCTGGAGATATTGCGCCGTAAAGTGGAATTTGAATGTCCCATGGGCCTGGTTATGAGCTCAAGGTAATTCGGTTTTTCCATCGTAAGCATTTCGCTGGTGCAGCATGGAGTGAACCGAACTCACTACATCGAAATAATGTATGATATAGATAAACTACCCTTAGGTAACGCTGTGTACAGAAACGAAACCCGAGTATATTCTATTCCAGATATTCATAAACAATAAATATAAACAATTCCTTGAAAGAGTGGGTCCTGTAAGATCAGTTTCCTGCCCTTTATCCCGAATCCTCCAGGTTACCAAGAAAGGCGGAAAGTTTCGCATCTTAATCGATCTCTTCCCTTTGTTCCGTTTTCTTTTTGACCACCTCCTATCCGGAATGCACTTCGTTCTTTAAATGTGGCGGTCTACGTAGACGTTCAGGATGCACATTTGCACATTTCAAAATGCTTTCTCCACACCACAAATATCTCCGATTTTGCATAAACTTTATTTTTTTCAAATCCGGGTTCCGCCGTTCGGAATCTCGTTGTCTCTCAGTGTGCTCACCCGAGTTATAGGAGTGGTAGTGATCTACCTCCAATTACTGGGAATAACAATTCTCCAGTATTTTGAGGACTGGCTGAATCACAATGATCAGATACAGTCCCTTCATCAGGATCAGTTCCGTTGTTTGTCTATGGTAACTCGGATGGGTTTTCTACGTAACCTCGAAACGTCGGAACTCATTCCATCACAGGACGTCGTTTACGTGGGGATTAACGTCCTCACGAACCATAATTTAGTTATTGTTTCACTGGATTGGATAAATCGAATTCTGGCTGTTAGAGGCGCTATTCTCTATCAGCTCCCATCACTCTGGAAACTATTTTTCATCATCATTTGAGCTGGTGGATGAGTTTGGACATATTTCTCTCTTTGGCCCCATGCATTCACCCGTCTTGCTCTTATTAATAAGCCGACGCGTCAGATTCCAGTTCGGGGCGCTCATTTAGAATGGGAAGGGCGTCAGTCTCCAAGGTGTTTGGATTCCAGCCGAATCATCCTTCCACATCAACAACCTAAAAATGAGAACAGTATCTCCATAATTCCAAAGGGTACATCGAATGACTAAATGGTCAATATGTCATTGTCGCGTCAGACAACACGTCCATCATGGCGCAACACCGACGTAAGGGAGGTACACTTTCCAGTTCTCTTTGCGTTGAGGTTTGGAGCTCCTCCGCTTGACCATTATTGAAAACTTCACCCTCCGAGTGCGCCACATTCCGGAAAAATGAGCGTAAAATTAGACAACTTGTCAAGGAACTGAAGAGCCATGTTCATTTTACTTCTCTGTAACAGAATTCCTTTTTGAAGTGTGGGGTAAGTCACTGGTGGACCTGTTTGTAACAATGCTCACCAATATGCTTTCCTTGCATGTTTCTCCTGTCCGGACCAGGGAGCATGAGCAGTGGACTCATTCAGCCTCTTGTGGGATCTGTTATTCGCATACGCCATCCTAACGTTCCGTCTTCTGCGTCAAGTCCTGCAAAATGCCAGAACTTCTCAGATAATTCTCATCTCCCCCATTGTAGCCCCATCGATCTTGGTTCAACGATTTTCTGGACCTGTTGATTGATTAAACCAAGTCTCTACCTTACATGAGGTATCTTATGTCGCAACACAAGGTCCCTTCTCCACAACATCCCACATATTCTCTACCTTCAGCCAGGTAGCATCTCGAACGATCTCTCTGCCAAAGCATGTTTTCGGGCCTGGACGCTAGTTGCGTCATTCAAGCTAGAAGAGCTTCTGCAACTCAATTAAATTAGCAGGAATCCATAACTGATGATTGGTCTCTTCGATTGTCCAGAACATTATGGTCTTCAGATAGTATGAACTTATAAATTCTTCTAGGAACAGAAGCGTTAAATTTTCAGATATTATTCTTTAAAGGAGCACATAACAGTTTGCTTGGGTTTTGTTTAACGATCTCACAAGCAATCTTTCAGCCTTATTGAAGGAATATCTCCGATGTATACTTTCAAATGGATGCAGTTTACAACCAACGGGGCAAAGTCTATTCCCTGAGCGATAATTTCTCGTTTAAGCTCTTCTGTGGACCAGTTATTATGCCGTCTCCTTTCAATCCACTCATACGCAGACAAAGGCCATTTTGGACAGAAAATAACATAAACCAAATCAATCTTTGTAAAGTTCAGAAATGTCCTCAGGGATTGACTTTGAGATTTGAAATGAAAATTAGCAGCTGGCCGTTGTAGATTTAATGATCCGAAATTCGAAAGGTCCCAAAATTCAGGACAAAGCCCAACAAAACTAGAACGGGTGTCACACATGTTCATGCTAGCAATACACATTTCCTTTATTTCTAATCCAGAAACGTATTAGTGTCCGTTAATTTCTTCATCATTGAAATCAACTGGCCTGGAAAGTTAAACATTGAACCCTCATGTATCACACGAAGATAACAGTAGCCAGGTCGAGACTGAACGTTTTCCACTAAGCATATCCTAGTTCCAGAATCGTATTCCATTGCCTCGTAGGCATTTTCTACCGCTATGTTATTACTAATAATTCTGACTACGTCCACATCTTTCTCAATCAAAAACTAAATAGGGTATAACAATCTTTCGTCAATGCTGCCATAAATTCTCTCTTCAAGAGCAAATAAAGAACATTTTGAAATGGTAATTTCGGATATCGAGATCATTGCCACCAGAAATCTCCTCAAGAAGTCAAATCCATCAGCAAACATTTTCATATCGAATTGGACACTTAACCTCCGTACTCGTCCATTTTTCAGGAAGCATTTAGAGATTTCTGAACTGTGTTACATAATGTCCAATGGTGTTCACACAGTTTGTTTCCATTCTTCTCCCTCATTTCTGATCTGAAAAAAGGAAGCCAGATTAGAGTCCTACATTAGTAATACTCAATCTGGCTACATTTCCATCATTAATGGCTTTAGATGTACAACTTTGTTCTTATAGTCATAGTTTTTATGATTGATCTTTCACTGTGAATTTCTAGAAATAATATATTGCTATGCTCAAACAATTTTGGAGGAAGTAACTCTAAACAATTTTTCCAAAATAGCATTGGACACAACTTTTAATATAGGTATATTTTCGCACTCTTATTTGTAGTAATAGGATCACTTCTTGCATAAAAGTATGGGTTTTTAAGCAAAATGAATGCCCAAAATATTGTGTATCTTGGCCTTTTTAAAGTTAAGCGTGCATTCTGATATGATGTTAATGTTGTTTGGGGCTTAAAGCCATTTGTTTTCAGCACATGATAAACTATACATGCCAGCCAGTATATCTGGTCGAGGAGGAACCCAGAAAAATCAGGGAATAACCACCGACCAACCGGAAACAACTTGCAAGTTTTTGTCAGATACCCAAACTGGCCAAGCCTGGTACTCGAACCCACGGGTAAAGAGACGAGATCTCAGTGATCTGTAAAGGCGAGACCACTCGGTTAGGCCCACATTTTTGAGGTCAATAAATGAAAGACGACGTGTGTAATTGCATTTGAAACATCTTGACATTTCTTTTAAAGAAAAGTTTCAGAATTGGAACTGATGCGCTTTGCCTGAAACAGTTCTGAATTAAGTAGACCATTGTTGTCATTCAAACCGAAAGTTAGAATTACTGCCAACATGGGTGCAAAACAAGTGTTAGGCAGAAATTGAAAAATAATTGTATTGTTTCACAGCTTTGCAGTTGCCAAATATGTTGTTGCATTAGAAAAAAATCACCAACCATTAGTCGTAACTTTTTGGATGGGCTATATTTGACAATTGTGAACACCACCTACACGTTTTGAACACAGAACCACCAACATGCCATTTTTGACAAGTGTTATGTACTTTTCTTAGTATTAATTTTAACTGTTTTCAGGTAGAATAATAATAATTAGGTTTGTAACATTATAACTTGATTTAATATTTGTATTCTCATGGGGGCATAAACAAATTTCAAGCAATACTTATCCGTCGATATTGCAAAGTTTTGCCGAGAAACCACAGTCTTCCAAAGATTGCCATGGATCAATATTGCAAGCGTATGCAGTAGCTATGGAATGCATTGTCTTTCGATCATACGTCGTCCAACTATGGCGATGGCGGAAACCGGTAAATTGGGGGACATTGGCGAATTATATATCGACATTTCGTGCCGGAGAAACCAAGTAAACTGTCTAGCAAAACGTGCAAATTATGCATATATGTGTGGAAATCTTCAAGCTACTCTCTCTACTGCATGCAAAGTGCTTCAACGATATTTAAAGGGTGATCTGATGACATTTAGCAGACATGATAATGCAGATGTTGAAATGAACAATCTGATTCAACAAGTAAGTAAAATCAATTTAAATCAGTCAAGCAACTCCACTGACAATGGTGTCAGAACTGATATGATTGACGATCCAGAAAGTACATTTTCCTGTGTGGAAGTCACCTTTCTGAAGAACGAGATATACGCGGTACCAGGAAACGCGAAAGTTGAGATGTTTATGGATGGGCACAGAAATGATCCTCTAAACCACATTTCCAAATTCAGAAAATGTTTGGTGGTTGATCCATATTTCTATGTGACTTATCTAGCTTTCCTAGCATGTCGCGCTTTGGAACGTCGAGAAGAATCTGGCGTTGTCCTACAAACAATGAAAAACATCTGTTGCCTGCTTGCTAATTTCCATCTGTCAGCTTCCTTAAATCCGCTTGGTGACTGCAACCTGCTAAAAGGAAAGATTGAAATGGCAATGAAGAAGTTTGCCATTTCAATGCAGAGGGAAAGCTGAAGGAATGCTGCACCTTGGCATGCCGCCAGACTGGTGTGGAGAAAATTGTTAGATAGGTGGTCAATGACGGGCGAGGGAGATGTTTAGGTATGAATAATAACATACATTGTAAATATAAAAGCTAACAAGGGATCACCTCACTAATTGGGGAAATCAGCGGCTATTGCAAAAATTTCATAGTGCAATCCAGCAGTGGATACTTATAAATGGGTATACTTTTGTGTCAAATTTTTAGAATAAAACAGCAGTATTAATTTAAATATACATATACACACAATCAGACATCTT
Source organism: Megalonaias nervosa (assembly GCA_016617855.1). Lineage (NCBI taxonomy): Eukaryota > Metazoa > Mollusca > Bivalvia > Unionida > Unionidae > Megalonaias > Megalonaias nervosa. Next base: position 9,834 of record JAECUM010052950.1, read on the forward strand.
GTAGCAAGCAGTTTAATCTGATATGAAACTAGTCTAGGCACGCATATATAAAAATTATTGTTTGAACTTTAGAAAATATTACACAATGTCATCGAGATATCCTCTGCTACCACCACTCATTTTGTCATACATAAAGAGAAAAGGTGTAAATAAGTAGAACGAGAAAAGATAATGTGTGTTGAATGAAAGCCTTAACATTTAACTGACACCGAATAACGTACATCAACCCGAGTCTTTATGGGCCCACTTTCTCTGAGATTTCGGCAATGTTACACAACAATGATGCAAAGTTGCAAAGGCTTGGCGAGAGAGAGTTATACAAATTTACATTCATTCTGAGATCTAATTGTATTTATGTTTTCGTATTTAACCGATAAAAATCTTATGAGAACAAAAAACAAAACAAGAAACAAAA